>APFE030089735.1:0-10032 GCA_000404065.3 Pinus taeda
TTTGGACGCGATGTTTTCGGTCCATGGTATTGGATGCTTCGGCATGTATAAATATGTATTGTAACATTGAAAGGAACATAATGAAAGCTGGTAGTCTCGGTTTTGAGATCTAGTGGGAAATCTTTGTGTATATGTGTTTTATGTGTTATGCTCTCGCATTTTTATTTTTTCTGTGATTTAGAATTCGTATGCAGGTAATTTATGTACGGGGTTAAAACCTACAATGATCAAGCTACTAAAGGTTAAGTGTTGTATGGAACCTAATCTTGCTATAACTGCCTACAATGGATATATGCTTGGAGTTTGTCCTACAAAGTGCAGTGCATAACGTTGGAGAGATATGGACTCTTTAATTTGTGTACTCTTGTAAACAAGTATTATTATTTCCTAGAAAGTGGAAAGCTGATAAGAAATTCGTGAGAGGCATAAATTGTAGGATATCCATTGAAGGAAACTAGGAAAATGTATGTCAAGCCAAAAATAACACATTCCAAACCTCTTTTAAAACATCAGTGCTCCAATCCATGAAAATGATCCAAAGGATGATGCCGAAGAAAATATCACTAATGGTTCCAGTGAAGGTGAATATAGTCTTGTTTTAGTGCCAAAGGAAGGAGGTCTTCTTGGTCTTTTGGAAGATAATGGTCTCGTTCAGATAGACTAGAAAGGAAGCTTAGAAAATGGGCTAGTTATAAGTCAAAATCATGTTGAATGCATTGCTCCACAGGCCAACATAAAAGGAAGAAGCCCAGGTTTAGAGAAAGGCCTTGAAGACTAAGTAACTTATGATAATGTTGTTATAGATGGATATTTGTACTCATAACTTGGAGGAGACAGTAATATAAATCACTTTGATAAAGCCACCATGGAAGAGAATTCAAAGTTGGGCATTAGTATCTGGTGTTTTTTAAGGGTAGACTCATCTTTGACAATAATAATCCAAGGGTTAGCACTCAAACTAGTCTAGACTCTTATGAAATTGACACTGAGAAGCACAAGGATGACGACATAAGAGTCATAAATCTAGAGAGCCAATACCAAAATGACGTTGATGATCTTTACAAAAAATACATGTAGATCATATGTCCTAAGTTTAAATGGATCATTGAATTCTAGTAATGATTGCATTAAGGGGTTAGAACTTGAAGCCAAGTATCACAAGAGTTCGAATGATCCTTATAAAGAGTATGTGCATGCTTATGTGAAGGTAGAAGAGAGTATTCATGTGGAGCAGATGATGTTATAGCTTCATGTTTTGGCTTTACCATGAATAAGGAAATTTGTGACAGGTCTAACTCCAGTTCTACAAGCCATGTTGTTGATGATATGAAAAAAAAACATGCAAAATACAAACATTTATGATTACATGGGATTATTTTCTTTTTCATATGTACATGATTCTTCTACTGATATGTACCAAAGGAATGGAATCATCATTTTGGGGTCGGGCTTTTCTGTACTATCCCATATTCATTTTTATTTTGGGTGCATCTTCTTATAGGGTTTGTTACATTGCTTTCAAATCACATGAATGCCATGATGACTTTGTTGCAATATGCAAGACTATATTTGTCACACTCTTTGACCTAAAAAGCTATTTGAAATAACATGGTTGAGATGTCTATTTGATTACATTAAATGCACCAGACAACAACAGTTTTTGCAAAAAGAGATAACGCAGATAGGGGGAGTAGTTGACAGGTCATATGGAGAAAAGGCAGACAAGGGGAGCACCCCATTTTCCATTGATGTCAAAGGGGGAGAGAGAATACCAAAAGGGGGAGAAATGCAGGAGTATTTCCATTAATGACAAAGGGGGAGATCGTTGAGATGTCATTGTTGTCATTGATGGCCCAAGAAAAAGGAGCATGCATTGATTAAATCAAATAGGGTTCATTGTCTCTCATGTCTCGTAATTTGCAATTCTCCTCCCTATGGTATCTAGGATCAAAAAAGAACAAATGTTAGATTAGGAAGTGGGAGCTTGTATTTAAGGAAAACTAACACAGACTCTTGGAGATTCCCAAGGCTATTGGGGATCCAGATGAACATGTTTATTGTGATAATTGTAATACATCCATCATAAGTCTTCATCAAAGTTGTACAGTTTGTGAATATAACCTCTTGCTCACAAGGTAGAGATAGATGCAATCCTAAGATGTTGCATGCCCTCTATCCAAGAGAATACCATGAACCATAATGAACAAACCCTTTGCAATAGAGTGTGACATTGAAGGTGAAGAATATAATACATGAAATGTCATTAATGTGTTTAAGACTCAAGAGAAGCTTGCTCATAAACTAGCCTCTTGGTTTAGTTACCTTTCAATCAGGTTTGTGTAGAAATTAATGTGTAGATTCTAAACTGCTCATGAAATTTACTAAATCATAAGACTAGAAGCTACTCTACTGCTCTGCGGAAGCAAATTCATGATTGAGAACACAAATCATTAACATGCATCAAGATTCAATAAACATACACATAGATTTATCTAGGGAAAATCCACTGCTCAAAACCCCTTGCTATTTGTATTGCATTAATAAAATAATTTGGATGAATACAATATGATTGCTTAAGCTTGAGCACAACCTACGCCTGTATCTTCTATCCTCTGCCTGACTGACTGAACCTAACCAATACTTAATCAAATTTTAAGCCTACCAACTCTTATTTACTTGCATTGTTCATTGAGGAATTAACCCCTATTTTTTAGGTAAATTCCTCAATTGGATTGCGCAATTCATGTAGGCCCATCCTTTGACTACATGCACCACCTATACAACTTGGATTAGTTTACAATTTATAGTACACTACCCTTGAACTCCAATCTCAATTGGGTAACTAGAGTTATCTGCATGCATTAATTATTTTGGGTTGATTTCAGTTAACTAGATGACCATTGAGTGTGACTGAAGTTACATTGCACAACTTGACCTTCCACTAGTTTTTCTAACAGTTGGAACTAGTTAAACTAACAATAACTCAACTTAACTCAAATAGATTGCTAGAAATTAGCAATCAAACATATTGAACTGAACTAAAGTGTCTCCAACTAGAATTAAATGAGTAAGTGACAAAATCCATGTCACCTCAGTTAACTAACTCCAAGTATTTTGTTGAAATTTAAATTCGAATTTCAATCTAGTTTGACCAAGGCAAAGTCAAAACTACATTTTCTTGTTGCATTTTCAACACTCCCTCTCAACAAGAAAGGGATTCTCTGCCACCCCAATCCTACCTCTATGGAAATTGAATTTACCTCTAGACAAAGGTTTTGTCAGAATGTCTGCACCTTGTTCCTTTGTTGGAATGTACTGCAATAACATGATCTGCCTTTGCACACAACCTTGTAGATGGTGATACTGGATATCTATGTGCTTGGATCAATGGTGAAAAATAGGATTTTAAAAGAGCTTGATGCAACTCCGATTATCATAGTAAATCACAATAGGATCCATCATCTGACCAAATAACCCAATAAGAATATTTCTCATCTAGATCACCTCACATGATGTTTGACTGGCAGCCATGTATTCTGCTTCTGCTGAGGTCAGTTCCACAAATATTTGATTCCTTTTGTACCGAGAAATCGTTGTGGACCAAAAACTAAAAATTCCTCCTAATGTGCTCTTTTGGTCTGATGGAATCCCCGCCCAATCTGCATCTGTGAAGCCACATAGCTTCACTCCCTCTATTTCTCTGTACCATAGTCCAAACTAAGTGGTGCCTCTGAGGTACCGTAGAACATGTTTATTATCTCAACTGGTTGATTGCATAACACATGTTTGGTCATGTGTTCACAAAGTACATGAGTGAACATACCAATTGCTTGTACATAGTAGCATCCACTTCCTCGCCTAAAGTGGAATCCTCTTTCCTGTAGTTGGTCACTAGAGGAGTCTCCATGGGTTTGCATATGTCCATGCAAAACTTATGAAGTATCTCATTGGCATACTTGCCTTGAGAGACAAACAATTCCCCTTCTCCTTTCCATACTTCCAAACCGAGAAAATAGTGCACGAGACCCATGTCCTTTTTTAACTCTCTTGCAAGTTCCTCCTTGCAAGATCTGATAATTTGTTCATCACTGGTCAAAATCAAGTCATCAACATATAATACAATAATCAACAATTTACCTTCTACAAATATGTGGTAAAGGTTTGCATCCACTTCAATTTTGGTGAAGCCTAGAATGGTGAGACAGTTATCGATCCTGGTGTACCAATCACAGGGTGCTTGCTTCAACTGATACAATGCTCGCTTGAGTCTAAACACATGTGAATCTCTGTCAAAGGTCTCAAAACCTTTAGTTTATTCGATGTACACCTCCTCCTAATAACTCCATTGAGGAATGTTGTCTTCACATCCATCTGGTGGATCTTACACCCCATCTATGCTAGTAAGAATTGATTCGATGGAAGAGTACCTTGCTACAGGAGCAAAGGTCTCTTCATAGTCAATCCCTTCAACCTGAGAGTACCCCTTAGCAACAAATTTGGCCTTGTGCTTCTCTATGCCTCCATCTGATGCATGCTTTACCTTGTAAAGTCATCTCGAACCTACCACTGATTTGTCTATTGTTCTTGGGACCACTTCCCAAACACTGTTTCCAACAATGGAATCATATTCCTCTAACATAGCATCAACCCATATAGGATTGTTTATTGCTTCCACAAATGAGAATGGTTTTGTTTCTACGAGATCAGTCATCAGAGCCATGTAGCTAGTGTACTGATCTGGTGACCTCCTCTGCTTGCTTTGTGATGTGGGTGCTCCCACATTCTCTCTACCATCCTGCAATAATCTGTCAACTTCCTTGGTTCTTTTCCTTCCTTCTGTGAATGTCTTTGCTTGAGTAGTTGTCTCCACTCTTTGCTCCTATGCTTGTGGCTACTCCACAACTTCTTAAGGTTATTCCTTTGGAGTCAAAAGCTCATGATATGCATGTAACTGAATCTCCCTCCAAAGATAACACTTCATTGCCTTCTCCTCATCGAAATTCACATCCCTTCGAACGACTATCATTATGAGGGACGACAGGTATACACGATAGTTGTGAGGTTTATCACTATACCTTGCAAATATCCCCAACTCTGTTGTCGACTCTAGCTTTTTCCTTACTTCCATGGAGACATGGAAATATATTGATGCTCCAAAGATCCTGAAGTGTGACACATCTGGTTTCTTCCTTAAAAAGGCTTCTTCTAGTGTACTCATCCCAATAATATGATGAGGACCCATGTTTTGCAAATAGACCATTATGTTTCATGCTTCGGCCTACAAGTGCAAAGGTAAGACTTTGTCATGCAACATCGCCCATGCTGCTACCACAACACTTTCGTTCTTCCTCTCAGCCACCCCATTCTGTCGTGGGTTGTGGGGTGTTGTCAACTCCCATCAAATGCCTTCATTTGAACATAAATTTTTAAACTCATTTGACATGTACTCACCTCCATTATGCTCCTAAGAGCCTTCACTTTCCTGCCAGTTTCTTTCTCAACAAGTGCTTTAAATTCAACAAACTTGGAGAATGTATGGTCTTTCTTCTATATAAAGAAAATCTAGCACTTCCATGAGAAATCATCTACAAATATAACATAATACATGTGCTTGGTAGTGGAGGCTCTCGAGAAAGGTCCACAAACATCAAAGTGGATCCTTTTAAGGATTGCATGCACTCTGTTGTCCCAATCATTGAAGGTGGATTTTGTGTACTTCCCCAAGGTACACCCTTTGCATGTATTTTTATGTTGTAGTGTTCCTTTGGGGAGGCCTATGGTGATTTGTTGCATGATCTTCAAAGGTCCATTATACAAATGGAAAAGTCTTCTATGCCATAATTTCCCAACATCTCAGCTCTGCACCTTTTCCATCTTTGTGCTCAAAGTAACACAATCTTCCACATTCAGCTTGTAGAGGTTCTTCACTCGAACAACGATTTGCTTTGCTTGTGTCATGGCAATGTGTCTCAGAAATTCCTCTGCTTTGCTGAATATCACATCGTACACACAGTCTTACAACACCGCGATGGAAATCATATTCTTCTTTAGACTTAGTACAAACATCACATCATTTATCTTGAGAGGGGAGCCCAACTCACTTTGAAAGGTGACTGTGTTGATCTTGGTCATGTTGTACCTTCCATCATCTCCCATTTTGATGTGCATCTGGAGATATTTCTCCTCCAAGTCACTGAAAAAAAAATATTTGTTCCTCGTCATTTGGAACGAGGCACCACTATCCAGATACCACATGCTTCCCATCACTGTGATTTCCATGCATGCAATGAGAGCGAAGTCAAGCTCAAATTGTGAAGCCAAAGCTTCACATGTTGCTCCTCCTGAGGTCTTCTTGCTTGTCTTCTTGTGTGGACATTTAATGGAATAGTGCCCAAATTCATGATAATGAAAGCACTTGATTCTGGACAAGTGTTTCTTCTTACCCCCTTGACTAGATTCTACTTTAGATTGAGATTTATTCCCTTTCTCTTTCTTTGCCTTTCTGGCCAAGGCATAATTCTCCTCATCCTCGCCCTTGGATGAAGTCTTGTCTTTGGTATTCTACCTTATTTCTTCCTACAATAGATCAGACTATAATCACTCCCAACTTGGTATTTTTTCTCTACCATTTACCAAATCTTGATAACTATGCCAACTCTTGGGAAGTCCCAAAAGGACTAGACCTACCAAGTCTTCTTCTTCTCAGGTACTGTGGAATTGTGTCATTCTTCCGCATCTTGATACTTTGAAGGTTGTCCTTGAGTGTCAGTTTCCTATGGTCATTATCGTTCTCGAACAACTCTATCATTGTTTTCCACATCGTGAATAGAGTCTCGTTCCCATGGAGATTCGAAACAATATGTTCTCATACACCCTCCAATAAGATTCTCCTCGCTTTGGTCACATCCTTCTTCCACTGAGAAAGATTATGGGCGTCAAATGCTTGGGGTTTTGCTACACCTCTACTTGATGTATTATAGCAGCCCATTGTCATCCAATACTACCTCCATGCAGTCCTTCCATGCCATAAAGTTTGTGGTACCTTCCAAGGCATACTCGAGCCTAAGTCCATTGAAAACCATCTTATCAGTCCTGAAGAAAACCTGTAACATTGATCTTCAAATTGAAACCTCCTGCAATGACAACTTCAAATGCTCTTCTCTACTTTGAATCTAGCTCTGATGCCATGTAGAAATTAATGTGTAGATTCTAAAATGCTCATGAAATTTACTAAAACATAAGACTAGAAGCTACTCTATTGTTCCGCGAAAGAAAATTCACGATCAAGAACACAAATCATTAACACGCATCAAGATTCAACACACATACACAAAGATTTATCTAGGGGAAAGAAATTTCTCAAAACCCCTTACTATTTGTATTGCATTAATCAAAGAATCTGGATGAATATAATATGCTTGCTTAATCTTGAACACAACCTGCACCTATATCTTCTATCCTTTGCCTGACTGAATGAACCTCACCAATTCTTAGCCAAATTTTCAAGCCTCCCAACTCCTATTTCCTTGCGTTGTTCATTGAGTAATTAGCCCCTATTTTTTAGGGAAATTCCTCAATTGGATTGCACAATTCATGTAGGCCCATCCTTTCACTGTAAGCACCACCTGTACAACTTGGATTAGTTTAAAACTGATAGTACACTGCCCTTTAACTCCAATCTTAATTGGGTAACTCAAATTCTCTACATGCATCAGTTATTTTCGGCAGATTGATCAGTTAATTGGATGACCACTGAGTGTGACTAAGTTTACACTGCACAACTTGACCCTCCACTAGTTTTTCTAACAGCTAGAACTAGTTTAACTGACAATAACTCAACTTAACTGAAACAAATTGCTAGAAATTAGAAATCAATCATACTAAACTAAACTCAAGTGTCCCCAACTCGAATTAACTAAGTGACAAAATCCATGTCACCTTAGTTAACTACCTCCAAGTATTTTGCTGAAATTGAAATTTGAATTTTAATCTAGTTTGACCAAGACAAAGTCAAAACTATATTTTCTTGTTGCATTTTCAACAATCCGCCCCTATACAGACATACCCTTTCACTAAAACTAATTTAAATAAATATTCAAATTGATGCACAGGTTAGGTTCAAGACAAGTCGGGTCAAATTAAACACAGGTCAACTCTATTTTGATTAACATGAACAAGTATAAATACAAGTAAACATCCCTCCTCCATTTTGGTTGGATGGCCTCAAAGAAGGTTTTTGGACATAATTTTGTGACTTGTTGAAGCAAACTTGAAGGCATCTTTGTGTAGGAGACTTTGGAAGGACTTTTTGAAGGATTTGGTTAAGACCTCAAAGCAAACTTTAAGGCATACTTGAGCAATTTTTTAAGCATCTTAGAAGTAGATCTTGGAAAGCATTTTGAAGTAGTATTAGAGTAAAATTTTGAAGTAAAGTGAAAGTGTTTGTTTAGGTTGGAGCCTAAGAGGATTGATGTCCTCACTGAGACCAAGTTGGTGCTTGAATTTGTGTTTGAGGATTGGAGTCCTCACTATATTCATAAAAATAAAAATAAAAATTATATGTGTGTGTGTGTGTGTGTGTGTGTGTTCTAGTTGTGTTCTCATTTAGCTTGTGATAAAAATCTTAACTAGCATAACATAACAATTGAAAGAAATATTGATTCATGCCCCCTCTCAGTATTTCCAACAATTAACCCTAAAAGCCCTTATTAAGCCCTAGATATCGATTGGTTACATTTCTATTGTTATATTGTTATGTAGGCTAAAACCCCTCATGTACATGGTGTTCATTGTAAAAGGATGTGTCCCCCTCGAAGAGGACTATAATTATTGGTTTCTTATCATTTTTAAGGTGCATGGATCATAATAATTCTCATCATTGTACACATGGGATGCATTTTCCATCATCCAATAATGCTAGAGTGTTATGATCCTCCCTAGGGGTGTAATGGGGATTGAAGGGCTCTTAGTAGAGTAATAATAGTGGAAACCATTCAATGTAAGGTGGAGCCTTCGGTCCGATATATTATTAAATAAGGCTCACTATGGTAGTTAGTATTGAATAAATATAATGGGGCTTCATTACATTTATTAAATACTAACTACCACAATAGGTCTTGTTTAATAATATAGTAGACCAAGTTCACCTTACATTTAGTGACCTCCACTTTTATTACTCTATTATGGGTCCTTCAGCCCCCATTACACACTTAGGAAGGATCCAACACAAAGGGACCATGGAACTCTATTTTTCGGAGAATAATCTTCAACTTGCTTTCCCTTTCAATGTTTCTTCTGTAGTAAACCCTAAACACTCAAGAAAATCTACATTCAATACCACAAGGCACATGATCTTCTGGTCAGGCCTACCCTTCTCACATTTTCTAGCTTTATTGGTTCACACGGTCATGACAACATTTAGGTTGGGCCCTAGCCGTGTGTAGACTAGGCCTCCTCCTCCCTTGAACCATTGTCTCTTAGTCCTCCATTTTTTTCTCCTTGAGTCTTCATCATCTTTGTAAATAATCAAATACTATTATTTTCTAGTTATTTTGAACATTACAAAGTGAAAAAAGTCAAACTAATGAGTTTAACAAGCATAAATTCTCGAATTTTCCAAGCCTATTGTTTATATGCAAAAACAATAAATGCTCAAACAAATCAAAAATATTTTACCTAAACCTCATTCCACTCAAAAGAAGTTCCTTTCCAAAAATGCTCAAAGAAATCACAGATATTTTACCTAAACCTTATTCCACTCAAAAGAAGTTCCTTACTCCATTAATGCTAAAAAACATCATATATATTTTACCTAAACCTCGTTCTTCTCAGAAGAAGTTCCTTATTATATTTGGAGTGAACAAGTTTAGAGGTTAGATTTTATTAAAAAAAACAAAACAAAACAAAACAACCTATTTATAAAATCATTTTGTTTCAATAATTTTGGTTGTGGTAGGAAGAATTATTATATAAAAAAATATTTATATTGTAAAAATAATCTTAAAATGCATAAAACTAAAAAAAATCCTAATT
>APFE030089735.1:10164-20338 GCA_000404065.3 Pinus taeda
ATATATACTTCATTATAATTTTAATAATTTTATAATATTGAATAAAATAATTTATAAGAAGATCATACGGCTCTCTCACACAATCTCCTCTCTCTTTGACTCATTAGGGTCGATAACACAATGAAGAATGGAAGGGTTTCAACGAGGATGATCTACAATTCCAGGGCAGCGGCCATTGGCAGCAAATCCTTCACGGCGGTCGGCTTCGTCCTACGTCTACATTCATGGAATGTTTCCGACGCCATCGTTTTTGAGCAGGAATCCCATAGTGTCGGCCTTGGCTTTCTGGACGAGCCATGGCATCTCATGGTCGAAGAGGAATCAGCCAACGTGCCCACGACGGTGGAAGGGGATCATCAGAAGCTGGACGAAAAAGCTGCAACATCATTAGAAGGTTGTTGCTTTGCCGGCATTGCCCACGGAGATCAGCGTTTCGGATCTGTTCGGCGCCTGGCTTCGGGGATTTCAGATCCGTTTTCTTTTTCTTGGTTTATGGCCGTTTCCACTGCAGGGAAAACACATGGCCCGATGCAAAGGTTGCAGGGACAGGAGATCGGTCATACTCCGGTACAACTCGGCCTATTCTCGGCGGATCGGGGCTTCCTTCCACAAAACCCTGGGCGTGCCGGTTCAAATCAACCAGATCTAACCTGCGCGGGGGTTCCGAAGTGGGATGACTCAGATCCGACAAGAAATAAGACAACCCAGGCTATCAGATCCATTTTCCAAATCTTTGTAAAGATGTCGAAAGGAAGCACAATTGTGATCTGGACTCATGACAGCGACAGGGTTTCAGATTTGAAGACTAAGATCGCCGACCAGACTGGCTACCCGGCTGAGGTATATCATCTGTTAAACGAGGGTAGACCGATGCAGGAAGACAGCACCATGCAAGAATATAACATCAAGCCAGGCTCTACAATCATTCTCAATATGAGACTTCGAGGAGGAGCTGCAAGCGCTAGAACAAGCTCACAAAGCAAAGGGTCCTTTAAGGAAGCAGTAAAGGGCAAAGGGAAAAACCACACAGCTGTCCCTGAACGTCTGGGGCAGTACATTGTAGATCAAATGCCGGAGAGCCCATCGATCTCCATCGAAATACCAGAGGTAAATGATATTTGTTCAGATCTACAAAAAAATGCAGTTATTTGTAGATTTAACGGCTTTTGGCCTAAAACAGATGCATTGTATCAATGGATCCACTTGATTTGGACAAAAAATTGCCAAATCTACCTATATCCTAAGGGGTTTTTTATAGTAAATTTCGACACAGAAGAAGAAAAGGAAACAGTACTCAACCAAGGGCCATGGTTCTGGGGCAGTGCTGGACTTTTCATTACACCTTGGTTTCCTGAATTTGACGCCAATACCATGGTGGTATCAAGGATGCCAGTATGGGTTAGGATGCATAATCTTCCCTTACACTTCTGGCATTCAAAGGCTTTAATAGCAATTGGAAATACTTTGGGACGAATGTTAAAGATCGACAGAGAGAGATATATAAAAGGAATCTTTACCTTCACCAGAATATGTGTCGAGGTAGACCTTAGCCGAGGGCTACCTGAGAGCATTATCCTGAACTTCAATAATACACAGTGGAAACAATCCTTGGACTATGAGAATACAGCTTTCAGATTTCGGGGATGTCAACAAACAGGCCATCTGTATAATGCATGCCCAAGCATCATCAAGAGCAAGCAACAACCAAAGAAGCCGAAAGGATGGCAAAACACAGATGTTGTATACAAGAAGACAGCTTCAGAAAAAAAAAAGAACAAAATACAGCAAAGGATAAAGAACAGGAAAATAAGGATAAGGAGATGAACGAGGAAAAGGAACAAGAGCTCCAGCTGGAAATAAATGGTAATAAACGAAGCCACAGTCCTGAGGGATCGGATTCAGACAAGGAGCAACCGATGAATATAGAGGGAAACCAGCTTGCCATTATCGATTCCACTCCCACCATGGATGGTTGGCAAAAAGTGGAAAAGAAGAAGGGAAGGAAGACATAGGCCAGCTGGGTTTTTTTCGGGGCTGCTCTTCGCAATATAGAAGCAACTCCTTTATTTCTTTCTTTTATCTGCTTTTTGGGCAGGGCCATTTTCTGAGGGTTGTATGATACAGTTAAAACAGTGATGCTGATGCATATGCAATGTAACTTTTTATCTCTAATAAAAAAAAAAGACATATTTTTTTTTTATTATTATTAAACTTGGTAGATCCTGCTTTTTCATTAGTTTATAAAGTAAATTTACCCCACATAGATTGGCTAGGTGGCCTCAACTTGCCCAGTGGGAAACCAAGTCTGTTGGCCACCTATCCGCATTGTATGCCATCCAATAACAAAAGAGTTTCAGTTTTTCTACCCAAGCTATATAAGTCTCAGAATCATGTCCAGACTCTAGATATATGTCTATACATATGCTTGCATATGGAAATGTAAAATCTACCCGCATATATAAACAAAACTAACAAAAGAGGTTATCTAGTCATTATGTTCAGCCAAAGTCGATTCCACTGGTGTTGGGTCTTTGGTGTTTGATCCTGGCTGCTCGGACGGTTCCAAGAGACATGGGATGTGCCTCTCAATTTTGCCAAGTCTAACATCCTGCTTGTGCAGTTGAAACTGCACCTTCTGGAATTCCTATTTATAATTCGGCATGCCTTGAACACTGACAACCATGCCCACCGAGATCTGCTCCATAGCCCTGCCGAGTAGGCTTTTCATTAGCCAATACATGTATAAGGTCTGTTTGAATTGAGTGATCCTGCCTCTAGTGTTGCCAGGGTTCGGGAAAAGGGTCCTCCAATACTCCATTTTTGTGGCTGTCTCGCTTTCCTATTTAACTTCATCTTTCCATTCCTCTAGAATTTTGCGGATACCTTCATTTGTGCCCTCATGGTATGCTTATGCCACTTCACTGATAAGCCTTTCCACTGTTTTCCTACCTCTGCGAGCCTCAGACGTGCCTAGGTCCATGTCCCTTCTGGTCGCTTGGGCCTGTCTTCCACGACCATGGTTTTTTTTAGGACGAGCCATGGTTGTGCTATCCCAGTCCTATTCATTGCAACAATTCGTTAACCAAAGACAGTTAAACATAACATAACAGTAGTCTTGCACCCGGGTGGTAGTGTTACAACTTGCCACCCTGCCTTGTTCCTCCCCTTCCCCATCAATTGCAGTGTTGAGGCCTTCATGGTCGTAGGTCAATTCCCAGAGGGGGCTAACCCACTACCATCCCTAGTGGTACCCAGCTGCCACAACCATCGCCTCTCGGCCTCAAGCAGGTTAGCTTCCACTCCCCAATCATGATTTGGTGAGCACTGCCACATGCCTTCGTTCAGCCAACCACGGTATGCATACCCTTTGCCTAGGACGCAATCAAATAGCCCAGCCCAGTCATCCCCTCATCCCTAAGCCCCATGACAAAGCCATCACCTATCTGCCTGTTATAACCAGCTCTATTTCCTTGCCAAACTTCCCTCCCATAGTTCTCAGCCTTTCCCCCTTTGTTGTGTTTCCTACATATCTCCCAACAACTACACATGCATCTATAACAGGGGCCTTCTCCCAGACTGCGGGTGGATTGAAAAACTCTACCCCCCAGGCCTGTCACTCTACCTATACTTGCAGGACCCCTACAAGCTGCCCTACTTGGCCCTCTGCCCAAAATTCCCAGGGTTCCTATGCGGGACAGGAAAATTTCGAAGCAGAGGGAAATGGATGCAATATCAAGCAGATGTAAAAGACAGACGCAAGACCAAGCAAGTGCCACTAACCTCCACCCCAATTCCTCCAGCATTGCTCAATTTCGCAGCTTTGACATATAAAACTCCCCCTCTCCCTCAAGTGAAAACCAAAATAGGTCAACATTGCAAGGGTTGAGAGATACTAGATTACATACCCGTTAGCTCTTGCAAGCAGACGATGTGCTTAGTGCTGTGGATGGTGTCGCAGAGCCTGTTTAGTGCACCAGCCTTCCCGTCGATGATTGATCTGAACAACAACACCTAACTGTCTTCCTTTTCTCCCGTTAAGGCCTTCACCAACACAACTCTCGTTGTCACCTTTCCCACCTTCCTTGCATGCCATCATGCAAAAGGTCACTGCACCCATCGCCTCGAGCGTGTGGGACGTGGTGGTACTGTACTTGGAGGTACCCTCCATTAAACCTCTATTTTATTTCCCAACCACCGCCTCGCAACCTGATCAGGGTCTTGGCCACTTGGGAGGCCATATTGGAAGCTTTGCCTCTAATCTTGTACCAGGATTTCATCCAGAGTTTGATACCTATCATCCTAGGGCTAGACTAGCCAAAGTTTTTCCACCGCGACATTTTGGTGGTTGCAACCCCAATTGGCTAAGAAGTCTGCCCCTTTATTCCATTCTCCCCTGACGGGATTAACCATGATGTAGTCAAACTTGTGGATCAGCTCTCCGATTTCTTGGATTAGTCTGGCTGTTCTCTTACTGTGGTTGAGATTATCCCATTTGGATCCATGGTTCAGCATTGTCAGCGTGTTGATGACCAAGCTTGAGTTTCCCTCAACCATTACGTTTGGGTATCCCACACGGACAACTATTTGCAGGCCTTGCTTGGCTGCAACAAATTCTACTTCATTATTACTGGCGAACCCACAAGAATCTGCGTATATTAACCGAGTGTTGGCCTGGGAATCCCGGAAGAGGCCACCTAGGTCAGCCGGTCCAGGGTTTCCTTTTGAGGCCCCATCAAAACTTAGTTTTATAAATCCTTCCCCTAGGACAGTGAAATGATCCAGAGATGTCATTCATACCCTGCATTTTTTCCAAACTGTGGGTGCTATCATTTCCAGAGATAAGTTAAGCTTTTGCAAAATTCGAGCTTCCTTCGGGGGGGGGTACTTGCCAATCCTCTTGGTGCCATTGCTTTGCTAAGATCGTTTCCCTGGTGTTATGAATTACTCCTTCCCATACTTGTTCTTGAGTTGAGGATTGGTTCTTGAAGATTCGACGATTCCATTCCTTCTAGATGGCCAATAGGTTTAGGCCTCGGGCCAATCCCCAAGCTCTATTTATCATCGGGCTAGAGAAGATGTGGCTTCTCCAAAGGATAATTGTTTCCCTGATACTATGGTGATCTCGATCCATTCTTCCAAAGACTCCTTGCATCTTCCTCCTTTTCTGTTCAACGAACAGAGATGTGTTAAGCATATGCTCTAGGTCTTCACTATGTTGTTGGCAAAGCCAACAAAAGAAAGGTCCATGGAATCCCCTTTTCTGGAGTTGGTCCCATGTTAGGATACATTAGTTACTAACCAGCCATAAGAAATGTGTTATATTTGGCCACCATCCTCCCTTCCATATTTTTTTCTATATTATATTTTGTCCTTCCTAGGCTTCCCTGTTTGGAGATCATATGCTTCTTTTATGGTAAAGGTCCCTTTTGTGGTATGACCCCATCTTAGAATATTCAGATCATTTAGGATTGTTAGTTTTCTCAATCCCAGTGATTTATCTAGCTTAGTCCATTGCTCAGTCTCTGGAGCCTAACGCCAATCTTCCTTCTTTTTCCATTGTCTCCAACCCCCACCCCTTGTTCTTCTTTCCAGAATTGCTCTACTCGTTATATGTTCTTATCTCTAGTATAGATAGATATGTCCCTCAAATCTTGCCTTTCAAACAGTCGTTATCTTTGTTGCCAAAATTCATGCCTGAATCTTGTTGTTTTACCATTGTGGATTTCCCAGAAAACATGTTGGTTAATGAGGTTCTTGTTTTGGGCTGCTAGGTTCCACATTGTCGATCCTTTAGGAGGGTCCCTATATAGGAGAATATCTTCGGTTCTTTCCGGCATGTTATATTTTCTTGTCCATATTTGTTTCTAGAGATCCATCCCTCCGCCTATCCATCTCCACCATAATTTTGCTCCCATAACTTGGTTTATAGTGTAGGGGTCTCTGAGGCCTAGCCCCCCTTCCATTTTCCTTTTTGTGAGGCTCGACCAAGATAACAAGGTCCATTTCCTGACTTTTTGTGCACCAACCCAAAGATTTTTTTTTTAAATATCAACCATTTTGGAGCAAGCCTCTCTTAGGGAAGCCATGCTAGATAGTTGATAAATGGGGATAGACTGAAGCACGACTTTAAGGAGGATTGTCCTGCCTGCTAAGTTAAGGAATCTGAAAGCCCAACTATTAAGCTTTCCCTAAAGCTTTTGAAGAATCGATTTCCAGCAAGGGGTCTTCAAAGAGTTTTCAGATAGGGGCATTCCTAAATATTTAGACGAGAGGGTCCCAATGCCAAACCCCAGTATCCTGGCAAGGTAGGTTCGAACATTCCCATGGGTGTTAAAAAAGAAAATACATGATTTGTCATTATTTATCCTTGTCCCTGAGGCCTCCATGAAGGTGATCAAGACTTCTTTTATTTGACGCGCTTCTCATGATACCTGCCAAAAGAGCATGATGTTATCCATGAATTATTGGTGTGTAATGGCCAAGTCATTGCCCCAGATCCTCCAGCCTTGAATCCTAGATTCCATGACTTCCTTTTTGATAAAGTGACCGGGCCCTTCCGCTACAAGAATAAAGAGGAAAGGAGATATAGGGTCTCCCTGTCTTAAGCCATGGGTTGGGTTGAAGGTGGGGGTGGGATACCCATTCAACAAGATAGAGATAACAGGGGAGGATATCATGGCATGTATCGAGTTTATCCATCTTTGATCGAAACTAAAGGATTTTGAGGATGTCGTTTAGATAGGCCCAACTTAGTCGATCGTGGGCCTTAGAGAGGTCCAACTTAACCATCATCCCTGGAAGCTTTCTCGTCTTTAGTGAATGCGTTATATCCCGCGAGGCTACAAACCCACCCTGGATTTGTCTTCCTTCTACAAATCCAATTTGCTTCGGGGATATGAGGTTGGGCAGTAAAGGTTTGAGGCGCTTTACAATGAGCGTAGCAATAATTTTATAAATGCCATTACATAATGCAATGGGACAGAACCCTTGCGGATCTTTAGATTTCAAAGTTTTGGGAATAAGAGCAATGAAAGTAGCATTCAAACTAGGACATGCCTTTTGGTTACGACGAGATTCCGCAACCACCTTAAGAATGTCTTGTCCCTTAAAGCGCCAAGTTGCTTGGAAAAATTGTGAACCCATTGGGGCTAGGGGCCTTATTTTTTTGCATTCCTTTAACAACCTCTTCCACCTCTTCCAATGTGGCAGCTCGTATCAAGACTAAATTCTAGTCCCGTGACACCATATGAGGGATATTGTTCGTAATTCTTTGTATGGCTTCCGACCTGTTCTCCAGCTGTTCTATGAGGAGGTCTTTGAAATGGTTCACAAGTAGCTCCTCCATTTCCTCATGTTGAACCATGTGATTCCCCTCCTTATCTTTCAAAGATTATATTCTATTGTGTTGCATGTGTTGGACCGTGGCTTTATGGAAGAAACGAGTATTTCGTTCTCCTTCCCGCAACTAATTTTCCCTTGATTTTTGTTTCCAAAGAATTTCCTCTTGCTTTCTTCTTTCCTCGAGCTAGTTTATTAACAATCCTTCTTCCTTCACAAGATCCTCTGATATCCCTACTTGAATAATTTGTTGTTGCATCTCCCTCATTCTATTGTTCATCTGGTGTTGGTCATTCACAATATGTCCAAATTCTTCCTTGTTCCATTTTCTTAGTTTTTTCTTGAGTTCCTTCAATTTTATTTGGAAGGTATGCATGCAATTCTGCCCTTGCTCTTCACTCCTTCCCCACCATTCCTCAATTTTTTTTAGAATCTCAAGGTCTTTTAACCATAATGCCTCAAATCGGAAAGGGCAGTTCTTAGGTCGCACTTTCAAGTCTATCTCGAGTCTTATCAGCCAGTGGTCAGAGCCCGTGCATAGGAGGATCGAGGCTTCCACGAATATGTCTTTTCTTATGGCTTGTTTTGAGATCAGGTATCTATCTAGGCGGGAGGCAATTTGATGGCTTCCTCCCCTCCTATTATTCCATGTGTGGATTCCATTAATCTTTGGTAGATCCACTAGGTGTAGTTCTCTAATGAGGTATCCAAAGGCTTCCATATCAGTGACCGTTCTTCTCATTCCTCCCTTCTTCTCATCTTGAGAGGTAATCATGTTGAAATCTCCGCCAACAACCCATAGGTCCTCTACGTATAGGCTCCTCATTTTTGCCAGATTATGGAGGAATGTTCCTCTTTCCCCTGGGATATGTGGTCCATAGACCCCTATAAGCATCACCCATTCACTCGATCCGATATGTTGGAACTTTCCTGAGAGTATTCTTGGTAGGATTATCCATTCATCAAACATTATCTCTTCAGGGTTCCATAGGATCGCTAGCTCTCCCGCACTACCATTGGCGTCATGAGCCATTACTTGGTACTGGGGTTTGAAATTTTCCAGAAGTTCCTTCAACTTTCTTTCTCTGATCTTGGTTTCCTGTATTATCATGATGTTTGGATTGCCTTTCTTCAATCTCGCTTTAAGGTACCTTTGTTTGCCTCTGTTGTTGAGGCCTCTTATGTTCCAGGATGTGATGATCATTTCAACAATTTGGGGGGTTGTTGGAATACCTCTGACAATGGTGCTACCCTTCCAAAATTTACTAGTAGCTCCCCCACCATCTGTATGGACTCATTCAAGGTTCTTCTTCCCCACTTCTTCCCCCCTTTTCCTTGGGTTCCTGGTTCTTGCCCTTGGCTAGCTTGGGAGCCTAGGTGTTCTGGTTGAACCATGATAGTTGTGCCTTGCTTGGCTTTGTATTGTTGGAAGGTTTTCTTATATAATTGCTTCTGGTCTTCTGGATGAACCGTTCATCTAAGTGCCTCCATTCTTACAGTAAGTGCTTCATCACTTGTTCCATGACACTGAGGTATTCCCTCAGGTTATCAATCTCATATGATTATGATCTATCATTTTCCTGGGGTTCTCCTTTCCTTGAGTTACTATTACCTCTTTTCTCTTGGGCTTGCTTCCTTCTGGGGATTTTTTTTGCGGATTTTCAGCTTCCATTGTAATGTCAGGGATTGCCTCTCCCGCTTCCTCCTCTTGTAAGACTATGAACCGGTTTTGGTTTCGGTACTCTTTTTCGTTTTAGCTCGCTTTCTGATTTCCAGTAGGCCTCTGATTGCTTTTCCCTCTGTGAACCTCCTCGAACCCTTTCCCATCTTCTCTTGTCGTCGATTCCCCTTCTCTTTTCTCAGTTGTAGAGTTTTCACTCTGGTTTAGCCAGCAAGATTAATACATATGGCCATATTCATGGTAGCGCTGACATCTGAAGGGATGTGCTCATAATCTAGGGGCTATTTCCAGATCTCATTATGGTATTCCAGTTCTATGAAATCTGGTAGTGGTTCAGTGATGTTCATGTAGACATAGATTATGGTGTAGGAGGTGTACCTTCCCCATCATGTGGAGTCTGCAACCTTAACAAAGGTTCTAATAGAGTTTCCAATCCCTTCTAAGATTTTTAGATCCCATAAATCCATTGATAAGGTAAAAAGTCGAAATCATATTGGGGAAACAAGGAGATTTTCCTGATTTGGGTTGTAACATTCCTCCCAATGTCTTATGAAAAGGCATGTGTTATTGAAGAAATAGGTCTCATCCTAAAAAACCCTCTCTTTGTCTTCCAGGTTGGAGAATATCACTATGAAGAAGCCTTTTGCCCCTAGTTTGAGATCAATGTGGCCTTTCGGTTGCCATCTTTGTTGAATCCATTTAATTAACTACTTTTCTGTTGGCGAGGCTCCAATAAATTTGCAGATAAGGGTGTGGTCCTTCATGTACTTCCTATATTCCTCCAACTTGTTGTTGGGTATAACAAATCTTAGTTTCTTGGTGGCCCGTGGCAAACATTGGCCTCCTAGACCCACTTGCCATTTCGCTCCCAGGACCGGAGGTCCTTTGTCGTGGTCGTTGTTGTTGCCTGTTGCTGCTCTGTGCTGGCTGGATTCCCCTGCTGCTATATTCCGATAGGAGGGGATCTCTCGCCCCCCCTGTCAGTCCGCTCATGTCCTCGGTCAACAGGTTTGTCGTATGTTGTTGCTGCAATCCCTTCGCAATCAAGGATTCATGCAAGTTTGTCAGGATTATTTTGATGAAACCGTAGCCTCTCACTTCACCATCGCTCTCTCTAATTTTAATAATAAGACATACTTATTATTTATCAAAAAA
>APFE030089735.1:23988-41539 GCA_000404065.3 Pinus taeda
AGATGCATGATTTCCTTTTATAATTTTTAGATTAACATATGTTATCCATAAAGAAAGTTAATAATTTTTTATTTTTTTTATTATTTATTTATTTATTTTATTTTATTTTACTTTTATTTTTTTAAACACTATTGGATATTGGTTATATTGCAAAAAATAAAAGAGAAGCATACTCCTATTACAATCGATGAGGTTTGGATTCAAGTAGAGAGATGAAAATGGGAGCGCAATCCCTATTTCTATACTTGGGATCCAAAGTTCTATTCATTCATTTGTTTATTGTGGCATATTGCCTTACATACTGTCCTAAAAGTAATAGAAACTTGCAATACATTAAATTATTATTTGATTTTTCAGTATTGATTGACTGACTGCTCCTGTTGAGAGTGATGCTTCTTGTTTTGCTAAACTGAGTTTTCTCCTTCCTAGCTCTGAGTGGTTGGCTTGATATAGGAAATGACTTCCTCTAGGTGCTTACACTTGTTTTTTAGTGCAAGTATTTCGGCTTTCTGAGTTTCAATATTTCTCTATTGATAAATGTTCTCCCTCCTCATTTCTGACCTGAGTTCCTGAAGGGCATCATTGAACCTCGTTATCATGAATTTATTTGCCCTACATGTAGGACATCCATGATTTTTTGTAGCTCTTTCAATTGGGTTGCATTCCATTTTGTTCCACTATTTTGCTATATTTTTTTATAAGACTTATGTTCCTCTTGTATGTGCTCTTATTGTTCTTGTTGTTATCTTGTTTGTGCCTTATGCTGGTGTTGTTTTGCTCTACTTCACTGTTTTTTGAAGACTGTCCTTCCTTTAAAGAACAATCTGACTTGAAGCAACCTGTCACCATCCAAGACTAAAGGAGGCACAGCAACGCCTAATCTAGAATAGAGGAAATGCACTGAGACTTATTTGAAGAGATGCTCTGAGACCAATTTGAGGAGATATCTGCCGGAATCTTAGCGATGGCTGAGTGGGTAGGAATGAAGAAATCGCTATGAGATGAAGGATGACTCTGTGGGAGGTGTTGAAGGTTTCGATGAGAAGGATGACTCACTAATAGATTTACACAAGGAAATGAAAACACATAACAGAAAGCTATTGCGATTTAGGGGAGAAAGACACATGATTGTGTGGAGAGCGCTATGCCTATTGAGGAACATGAAGTTAAGAATGTTGTTGCAGTGATTGGGGATGAGCATTCGCTTACAATTTATCTACGCAAATTTTCTTTGAATCTTGACAATGATGTGATAGATAACAACACTATTCATGCGGAGAAGATCTCTATCCTCCTTGGCCTGCGGGCTTTGGATAGAGGCAGATTTATATTGGATTTTTTGTATATACACATGTGATTGCCAATTAAGTACAGCTGCTAAAATATCTACCTCATGATCTTCTGATGTACTCTCGCAGTTGATTTGATTTCTCTCATACTTTTTTCCATTGTTTAGCTCTTTCCTCATGAAGAATGAATTAATCTATGGGATAGAACTGAAGTATATATCTTCATTTTCCTTAATACTTCATGCTTCTCTTTCTGTTGCTTTATTAGCAAAATTATCAGCCTTTTTGTTATGTTCTCTCAGAACATGCTTAAAGCTGACCATTCTTGAGCCTTTTAGATTCATTCTTATCCTCTTGTAGAATCTGTTCATAGCTGAGTTATTGGGATTCTTGCTTTTGATCATTGCTTCTATAACAATTGTTGAATATCCTATTATTATAGGATCTCGAATTGCTTTTTTATTATCACTATCCTTGAGCCTAATAGTAAATTGTAAGCTTCAACTTTGTTATTTGTGGTTTCTCCCAGGCCCCATTCGTAAGTGACAATCTCTTTCCCATTTGGATCGCTTATCAATCCTCCTGCTCCAGCTTTCCCTAGGTTGTTTTTCGATGCCCCATTGAAGAATAGACTGAATCTATTTTGTTTTTTTCTCCACTCTGTGAATTCCTTTTCATTCATCTTTAGTTTCCAATTTCGTGCTGTACGAGTTTTCTTTAGTCCTGCTTTCCGAGTGTTTTTCAATATAGCTTTCCTAGTGTTTTTCAATATAGCTTTCCCAATCCAATCTCTCTCCTCTTGCTGTAGATTGTTGTGATCCACTGTTGACATCCCTTTAGTGTTTAAAATTTATGAAACTAAACCCCAAGTTTTTGATAAGATTCTACCTGTTCTTGGATTTTGTTCTTTGAAGATGCTTTTATTTCTAGTTAGCCAAATCTGCCAACATAGAACCGCTGGAAGGCATTTCCGAAGCCTGTTAATTGTAGCCTTGTTCTTTGTAGAATATGGGTAAGCCTTCTCCCATGCTTTACAAAACTCTAAGAAAGTGTTTGTGAAATTTAAATTGATTTCCAACGGACTTGAAATCTGCTTCCAACATTCTCTGGCTATCTTACAGTCCAGAAAGAGATGTTGTATGGACTCTTCTTCTATCATGCACATGGAGCACTTGGAGGGACCTTGAATTCCTTTCTTTTAATTTTCAGTAGTTACTATTTTTCCTTTTAGAAGAGTCCATATAAATGCTTTTATTTTAGGAAGGCATTCAGTCTTCCATGCCAATTTCCAGAGGTTCCATTCCTAATGATTTTGGAGATCTTGAAGTGCTTTGTATCCTGTTTTAATAGTGTATCCTCCTCCACTTGGATCCCAAACAAAATCATCCTCTCCCTCAATACTTATGGGTGCTGCCTCTTTGAGATGATGCTTTAATTTCTCCCATTGTCCTTTCAAATTTAAAGGGATTGTTGTGGTTTGCCACTCATGCCAAGTTTGTTGATCCCATGCTGATATTGAGTGAAGAGTGTTTAGCCCTCTTTCTGTCATCCATTTGTGTATGCCTTGGAGGTCCAATTGAAGGTTTAGGGGCTCTTTTCCCAAGATTCTCTCATCCCAGATTGACACTGTTTTCCCATTTCCCGGAGTTTTAGATATATAATTCCTGATAGAGGGGATTATTTTTTTCATAATTTCCAAACTTCCATGCATGGCCTCACAGGGATGTTGTCGATCAATAACTTTGTTCTGGCTTGATTCAAGTATTTTGTGGCAAGAGATTTTTTCCACCAACTCTCCTTTCTAGTTATCATTCTCCATATTATTTTCATTCTTAGTGCAACGCTCATTAGGCCTGGTAAACAAATGGATAGACCTCCCTGTTCTTAAAGTAATGTGACTTGATCCCACTTGACCAAACTGAACTTTTTTCTCTCTTGCTTCACTCCCTACCATAGAAAACTTTTTATAATTAATTCCATTTGCTTATGTGCACTTGTCGGAGCTAAAGTAATCACATACTGATATATTGGGAGAGCTGAAAGTAGTGCCTTTATCATAATCACCCTGCCTGCCATATTGAGCCACATCATATCCCATTTTTGTATTTTGCCTTTCATTTTTTCAACTTGTTTGCTCCATACTTCAGCCTTCACATTTTCTTTAGCTATTGGGAGTCCTAAATAGATGAAATGCGTCGATCTTGCTTGTGTTGGAATCTCTACAATTTGCGAGATACTTTGCATTGTTCTTGATGGTGTGTTCCAACCATATATTATGCATTTCGAGTTGTTTAAAAGCCCTTTGGATACCTGAAGAAAGTCGTCCAGAACTTTTTTAAATCTTCTTGCTATTATACTTGATGCCCCTTCCAATAAAAGGGTGTCATCAACAAAAAGGGAGTGATTGATACTTTTGACTCCTCTTGCAATTTGGAGACTTGTAATGTTTTTTTCTCCTCTTTGTTTTCCTAATGTTGTGCTTAGCGTTTTAGCCATTATAATATATAGAAATGGTGAGAGCGGGCACCCTTGTCTCAACCCTCTTGAGCTCTAAAAAAATTGCTTGGTCTTCCATTTATTAGAGGCGCTATCCAAGGGGTCGAGATGCAGGCCTATATGATCTCTATTATGTCTTGAGAGAACCCAATTTTTTTAAGAACTGTTGTTAGATATGTGTGGCTAACTCTGTCAAATGCATTAGCCATGTTTAACTTTATTATAATACCTTTCTCTTTCCTTTGTATGCTTGTGTGGATAGCTTCCTGTACCATAATCACATTATCAATGATTTGCCTGTTAGGGACAAAGCCTCCCTGATTTTCAAAGATTATTTCAAGGAGAATTTTCTTGATTCTATTGGCTATTATTTTTGTGATAATTTTGTAGGAGGAGTTGCTAAGAGATATTGGTCTATATCTGTTGAAGGTTGTTGGATTGGAGTCCTTTGGTATTAGAGCCAGATAAGATGACTTGGTATTTCCTCCCATTTTATTTTTTTTGAAGACATTTTTAACCATTCTCAAATGTTTTTTATTTTTATTTTTATGACATTCCAATGCTGCCTATAAAAGGCAATTGTGAATCCATCTCGCCCCGGGGCCTTGTCTAGATGAATACTCCATATCGCTACCATCACTTCTTCTTCAGCGATTTCTTTGTTTATTTCTGAGTTTTAATCATCACTTTTTTTTTTGAATGTGTTGTAAAAAGTCCTCATGGTCTGCTGGCTATTCATTTGCTGTTAGTAGATATCTGAAGTGGCTATGAGCTGCTTTTTTTAATTCCTCCGCTCCCTTTATTTCTTGCCCATCCACTTTAATTTGATCTATCTAATTTCTAGCTCTTCTTATTTTCATTGTGTTGTGAAAGAAAGCAATATTTTTGTCCCCGACATTCAACGAGAGGCATCTGGATTTCAATCTAAGCTCTTCTTCTTCTTTTCTGTTTTCTCTGTATATTTCCGAAAATAATTCATTTTCTTTCCAGTAGTCATGCTTTTCCTTCTCTTTGTTTTCCTTTTCTTCTTGCATGCTGTCCGTTTTTTTTTGCAGCTCTATTTTTCTTTTTCTTTTTTTTACTTCATTCTCTCTTGCCCATATTTTTAGCTTTATTCTCAGATTTTTTAATTTTGTTTCCCATACATAATGGGGTGAACCTGCAATTTTTTGTGCCCAACCCTCTTTGGTTTGAGCTCTGAAATCTTCATTGTTGTCCAAGATTCAGTTGTATCTAAAAGGAAGAGGACCTTGATTGTCCATTTTCCCCGTATGATTGTTACTGGTTTGTGGTCCGATGTCATTGTATGTAAAATTTTAGACTTGACATAAATGTATTAAGCTTTTATATTACTCTTGCCCACTCTCTTATTACTCCAAGTGTATTTCCTATTACTTGGTGGAATGTCAATTAATTTGTGTTGCTCCATTATTGCTTCCAAAACTTCTCTTGACAGATTCGCATGATAAGTCCCTCCAAATTTTTCTTCTATATTTCTAACCAAGTTTAGGTCACCTCCCAAAATTATTTTCCCATTTTAGGTTTCTGTTAGCGCTTCTTTCACTGAATTCCAGCATTGTTCTTTTTCCTTGTAATGGTTTGGAGCATATATGTTGATGAAGCTGTATTTTTCCTTTGTGCTGATTTCCTTTAAATCAGTTTTGATCTAATGCTTATCCATTTTTTGGTTTATCATTTCCCATTTCCCTTTTTTCCAAAGGGTGCAAATTCCTCCTCAAGCACCTGTTGCCTCTAGCGTTAGTCCTTCATAATTTTTTAGTTTTTGTATCATTTTTCCAGCTTCTCGACTGTTTGTTTTGGTCTCCTGGATCATGAAAATGTCTGGAACTTATTTCATTAAAATGTCTCTTGCTGCATTTACTTTATAAGTTATTCCCAGACCATGATAATTCCAAGAGACCACTATCATTATTTATTGTTTTGATGGTGTGCGATACCTTTCCCTCTCTGTTGTCTTTTTTGTTGTTTCCTGAGCTTTTCCCAAGGAAGGAGTCCATTGGTTCCACCGAGGGAGGGGGATGGGGAGAGCGAGGGTTTAAAGGGAGGGAGGACAAGATGGGGGGGTTTGTGGAATGCGGGGTGGGGGGGACGGGGTGAAGGTGGGTTAGGAGAGTCTTCCAAGGGCCCAAAGGGGTTCGAATTTGTGTGGGGTGGAGGGATGACAACGGAAGGAGATGGAGGAGAAGTTTCATTTGAGACCTGGGGCTACGGTGATGGGGGAGGTGGTTGCTTGTTGGTAGATTTCTTCCTTTTACTTGTTCCCATTTATTTTTAGGTTCCTTAGCACTTTCATTTTGTTTTTTTTTAGAGCATCTATTTGCAAAATGACCATATTCATGACATACCTTGCATTTGAATGGAATTTGTTCGTAATCCAGCTGTTGTATGTGCGTCCATTGATCTACCTTGATCTTTATCGCTTCCAGGAGCCCTTTTCCTAGATACACTTCCATGCATATTCTGGCACATGCATTCATGTTGTCCTTCAGTTCACATTTGTCTATATATTTCCCTACTGCATTCCCTATGGCCTTTACTGACTCATCTCCCCAGCAGTGTAGAAGTAGATGAGGTCACCAGACCCACACTAGCACTGCATTGGGTACATCCATTTCAGGATCGAAGTCTGGAGTCCATCGATTTAAGTATAATCCTCTAGTATCCATGAAATATGGACCATTCCTAAATATTAGATCTCTGTCGTATTTTGTTTCAAAATGAAAGGTGTAGTATCCTCTTCCGCATAACCTTAATGAGATTTTCCCATTGATGGTTGAGCTCCAATTTCTTTTGACCCATTTTTGAACCGATCTAGGTGACGACCATAGCCCAGTGAACTGTCCAACTAGGCCGCGTTCAGAAAGAGACAGCGCTGCTATGCGCGGGTGGGCAGGGGGAAGAGATATTTCTAGGATGTCATCAAGTTTTTTGACAAACTTGTTTACTGTTGGCCTGATTATTGGAGGTCCTGTTGCAGCTATAAGAGAGGCAAATGCATTGGTTGCATCTTCATTTCCTTGGATTCGATTTGGAGGTGGTTCACCCTCATCTAGAGGATCCATTTGCTCTGAGATCTCATCAACAGAAGGCCGCTAAGAGGCGGCTGCGTGGAGGGCGAGAACCAGCTAGGTCACGCAGAGCAGTAGCAGGGGCGCACGTGATAAAAAACACGATCATCTACAACATTTCATCCACAAGCAGATGGGAAAAAAAAGCAATCAACGGGAATTTGGTGCAACTTTGAGGGGTTGCAAATTGTGATTATTATTATTAAATAAAAGTGGTTTTTTTATAATTAGCATTATTATTATTAACAAATGGTTAAGGGAAAGGAGTGTTATTTTTAATGTTTGGTTTAATTTTCATAAATATATTCTCAATTCGTATTTAATATATTGTTATAAAGACTTTGAGCTTTATTATGATGCAATCTTAGAGGCTGGAAAATATCTACAAACTAAAAGATAAAATACTTAACTAAAAACATTTAAATTAAATTAAAAAGGATAAAATAAAACATGTCATCCAACTTAGAAGAAAATAATAATAAAATAAGTTGTTGCTTTCATCCTTAATGTTATTCTTTATTTAAAATTCTAACTTATTATATTTTTATTTTTTAATGAAATTTAAAAAAATAAAATAAAACATTTCATCAAACTTGGAAAAGCAATAATAAAATATGTTGTCACTTTCATCCTTAATTCTATTCTTTATTTTTATTTTTGTTTTAAATTTATTACATGTTTATGTAAGACAAAATTTCTAAAATATATTACCAACATGAAATTAATTTTAATTATTAATTTATGAAATTTTATTGTCCCCTTGACATCATTAAAGAATTTTATTTCCAAATCATATTTTCATGGTCATTCTAACCTATTTTCTTATTAGTCCATGCCTACGATAGAATGGGGACTAATGGGGACTATAGTGATCGATGGAGTGTTGATTAGCGATTAATTGATCGTTTGCCCACAAATTTTCAGTCTATTTTACTCTTTAACCAAAATTTAGAATTGACAATTTCCATTCACTAAATTTTTAACCAAATTTTTAGAATTGCCTTCTTATTGCAAACTTCACGTGCCTCGATGTTATTTTGGGGCAGACAAGTTATTTTGTCCAAAGTTTCTTAACTGAAGATTGGGACAAGTTTTTTTTATCCAAAGTTTTCAAAGTAGGCAAAGTATTTTAACCAAAGTTTTGTTTTCAAAGGTTGGGCACCACTCACTATGACATTGTTTACACCTGCCATCGTTTACACCCTCCACCATTATTTACACTTGCCACCAATTGAGCTTCAAGCTCTATTGATTCTTAACCCTTTGCCTCTGCCCTAGTTGCATCTTTTTCATGCCCTCCAGGCGCTTGCAGAGGCATTTGCATATTGATTCTTTTTTAGTAGAAGAACCCAACAACCTCTCTCCATGCCATACATAAGACCTTCTCTACATGCCATCCAAAGCACCTTCTCTACATGTCATCCATAGCACCTTCTTTTGCTTTCTGCAGATATAGTTCATACAAATACATTAGAATTTGTATAGTGAGTGTCATCAATTGCAAAGCCAGTCGTAGGTTGGAGTTAAACACTCATACAAGAAGTGGGAGTAGATCATATTGTCCCAAAAGTTGTTCAAAAGTGTTCAGAGCAAGCTCAATAGTGTTGAGAAAAATCAGAAACCAACACAATGAAAGGTATGTTGAAATTTCAACAATTATTCAATGTATAGTTAAAGAGCTAGAGTAAAAATAGAGCAAAAACATAAAATATTTTCAAATTTCAATCACTGGTAATTGTAATTTGTTGTTTATAACTGCAAACCAATTCTCTAGGTCTATTCACTATATTATTCCTTGGTGGTGTTGTAGCATATTACATAACATCATGCACCTACAAGCCATCCCTAATTACACCATGCACTTGTAAGTCATCCCTAATTGATGAACGTTGTGTATGTTGTATAACTTGTTGTTACTATTGAAACACAAAGTCTGTATTACTTATGGAGAGGTGCAACACGAGATGTCATCTCTATGACCATAACAGGTGCCAATTTCAGTATCATCACTATGTCTTGGCTTGCTTAGTTTGATACTTTGGAAGAAAAGAGATTGAAACCCTTGGAACATGCACAAATGTACAAATAGAGAATGGCATGTGCCTACAATAAACATGTGAATCCAAGGTTTAGGTTTTTTTTTTTATGCTTTCACAATTGAACAAGAAGGCAAATGGTGGCCTCAATCATAGGTATAGACGTTCAAGCAAAAAGAAAATTGTAATTTAAAATTGTAGGAAGCAAAAATTGGAAAACAAGGTGGCTTTTTGTACCCAATCATAGGTACAAACTTTTGGGGAGGAATAAGCATTTTACCTCTATCATGAGCTTGTTTTGATGCTTTCACAATTGAACAAGAAGGAACATGGTGGCCTTAATCATAGGTACAAACATTCAAGGAAAAAGAAAATTTTAATTTAAAATTGCACGACGAAAAAAATCTAGAAAACAAAGTTTGGGTTTTGTTAGGGTCCTATAATAATAGGATTCATAATTTTGAATTGGTCGTGGTTAGTCTTGTAATATTGTACATATTTTTGTTTTCTGCAAAATGTTTTCCATATTAAAATTTTAAAAATGTAAAGAGGGCATGTCCTAAAAGAAATATCAAAGGACAAAAAGAATAAGAAATGATCAAAAAATGAAAAAATATGAACCCCAAACAAAAATAGATCATGAAAGTGTACAAATTCAAGTGCCACTACTTTTTACTTCACTATGCAAAATAATGGTTGTGTGCAACTTGTCATAAATTCCACAGCCCATGATAGTCAAATATCTTAATCTTGACTAATTCATGCTTTAACTTTCATGTTTATATATAGAGAATAAAGATCTAGCCAAATTGCTTAACCTTGACAAATCAGTAGTTAGGTAGAGAAATAAAAATGTGCTCATAAGCTTAATATGAGCCATTGGAAGTTATAAGGTTAGAATTAGATAGTTTGCTTGACAAAAGAAAATGAAAGAAAGGGTCTGCTAGCTTAAATGCACCCAATAAAATGAAGAAAAAATGTTAGGATAAGTAAAGGGTAGGTAGAAGAAAGGTTGCAGATGTACAAGGTTGTTAAATCATAAGCACATTTATCATGCTTAATCCTATGTTTCAGTGTGTAGGAGCATTTATGAGAGTGAAAGGATGTTCATAAGTTGATTTAATCAACTTCCCCTCATTTCATTTCATGCCCCACTACATACTTACTAATTTCCCCACTATCCCATCATTTCTTATGAATATACCCTTTTCCCTTCATTTTGATCCTTACCCCTTGGTTTCACACATTTCCCTAGCAAATAACCCTCCAAAGGTCATTCCCTACCCTAAACCCCTTTTCCCTAGTGTGAAACCCACTCCCCATTGAAAAAATCCTCTTCCCCTTCATTAATTTCCCTAAAAACCCTTAAAAACCATTTATCCTAAGTTTTATTCCCCCCAGAGCATTATTTAATTAACTCCCTGACATAAACCCTTTTAACCCACCATCCTTGGTGCGGTTAAGAACACCCCGCGACATTCAACCCTGGTCCCACTTTGTTAATCCCGCTCATTGTATTTTAATCCCCACTTTATTCATTAATTAATTACAATTAATTGTTATTAATTCCCCGAGCCCCGCAAATCTCCACCCCTATTCCCTACGTGCTGTTTTACCAGCGACAACCGTTAGATCTTTCACCCCCAGATTTGACGGCATGCATCCATATCGCACTGATTATTTTTCCGATCTTTACCAGCTCGAGAGGATGCAAGATTTGCGGTTTTTCTCGGGCCCTTTTCGGCTATGTGGCAGCTCTAGGTGAAATCGCGTGCTCTCAGGGAAATACCGCCCGACTGCAAAAAGCAGTGCGATGGCCCCTGAAACCGCCTCCCCGCCAAAAGCTAAACCATCCACTGTTCATTATGAATTCCTTGCCAAATTGTAACCATTTCCGGTTAAAAGGCTAAAGATGCCCATTTTGACTCTTTTTGCTCATTTGCACTGTGAAAGTTGCCTAAGCCTTCCTGTGCCACCCTAAGCCTCTGCGACTAAATTTCACCGCTGATTACCTTCCAAACACGCTCCAAACGCCCAATTCAACCATCCATTGTACAACTAGAGTAACAGTACCCTCTACAGTGACCTTTGAAACCAGCTTGCAGCCTGAACCACCAATTTCCATGTATTTTGAGAACAAACTAGAACGACCCTCTCAAATTTGAAAACGTACAGTCAATTCAAACATTAATTAATTGAATTTAATTAATTTTCCCTGGATTTGAGAGTATTTCCACCCGAATACCCAAACCCCTATTTTGCAAACTGCAAATTACCCTTTTACTCCACAAGAGTTCTCAAAGTTTCACTTCTACAGCCTGTATAAGCCTAATTCACACCTCCCCCCCTAAAAAATGGCTGCCCAAACCTCTCTGGATTGAGACCTCTGTCAACCCCTCACCTAGACATAGACCATTTGGCACTAGTAGACAGGGATTTCCAAATAAAAGACACTGCTACTCTAGTCCACCTTCTGAAACTCCACTGTTGGAATAAGGATAGATTTCTAAACCAAGCAGATGACATCCACCTTTGGGAATCCAATTTACCCAAATACACATTTCCAAAAGTTCACCCATTCCCTAATATAGTACATTTTTGTCATGCCTGTTATATCCCTAGCCAAAGGGCTATTATTGCCCCAAACCAGCAGTTGTTATTTACCATTACACCAGAGTCCATCAACCAAGTGCTACAAATCCAACCTAGCCCTAATCGGACCCCTCTATCCATTGGAGACCTGTTGGACTTGTACACCACACTGGACCTGGTTAAGATAAGGCAAATCTTCTAGACTTTCATCATTGAAGACCGCCATACTCCTACAGATACTCCACCCTATGCTGCTACCATTTTCTCAGAGACTAGCAGACACATAATCACCATGCTCTCATGCATCCTAGGATACACTTTAGATGAGCATGTGGATGACATCATCCTGGCCTTCCTGTCCATTTTTACTCCAGGCAAGCCTCATGCTATCATGTACAATTATGCCCAATTCATTGCAGACAAAATGCATGAACAATTCACCAGACTGCCCACTAAAAGAGTTTTCAAATACTCTTCAGTGTTGTTTTATATGTTTTTGTATTACCAAACAACGAAGTTACCTGTAAGTATCTAGAAGTTGGACACCAAGGGAAATGAGAGATCAGTGGTCTACTGGACACCCTTGGTCTAGAAGTTTTCCACAACATTCACCTACAAAGACTTCATAGACTCCTTTGTATACCCAGTCATGAACATGCTGACTGGTAAAACTAAACCTAGGATCAGCCAAGAAATCAAGAGAGTATTACAGTTGGCTAAGAACATCAAGGTGAGAGACTGGTACTTGTACCAGAACCACACTGAGATAAGAGTTTATCGCTGCCAACTAGCCCCCTATAAGTTTCCCAAATACCTCCCTTTGAGGATATTCTTTGATGAGGTCCACTTCCTATCTGCTAGGAAGAAAACCCAGTTTAAGATGAAAAACCAATTGGGCCCATTCATTTGCAACAACAGAGAGGTTGGACCAGAGGCTGACAAAATACAACAGGTGAAATTCAGCAACAGCTTCATGTGGCAATATGACCCTCATGGGGTTATAAATAAACTTAGACTCAGGGTCAAGTTGGGACCATACATCCACCACCCAAGACCTCACATTGAACAGTTTACCAACCAATCTGAGTGGGTGGAAAACACATTGATTAATATGGACAACAAAATTGTGGATGTTGAAAACACACTGATTGATCTTGAAAAATAATTTGACCAGAACTCTTTCCTGCAGGTCCTAGAACTAGGGGAGCTAATGAACATTCCTCCTCTCCTTCAGACCCCAGCTAATGAGGAGAAGAATCCAAAGAGGAACAGGGAAGAGGCATCCAACTTTGCCATGGAGACTACAGATGAGCTGTTTGAGCTAAGGAAAAAGCCCAAGTTGAATCCTGTGTCTGAACAAGAGGATAATATTGAATCAGTGGAAATAACTGATACTAAAACATTTGGGCAAAGGAGCAAAGATACAGTTACATCAAGTGAAACACAGTAGCCATCAACCTCCAACACCCAAATGATAGAGAGACAACAAAGTGTTGAGGTTTCTTCCTTTGTCAGGCCAGTTGACAGTGAAAATGATATCAAAGACAAGTTCAAAGAAATAAAGATGAGGAATGAGAAGTTGAAGGTAGAGACATATGCCCAATACTTCAAATATACACCGCCCAACTAGAGCAGATTGATGTCATCCTTTCACATCAAAGCAGGAAAGATGCAGGTGTCATTTTTGCAGCCCAGTGTGCAGCATCCAAAGACCTCGGCTGACTATAAGAAGACTAATTTTGAGGCGATGGCTAGGGATGTTCATCCCATTGACAAAATAGAGTTCCAAAAATAGGCTGGAGAAATGATTTACTCCACCCTTACAGGAAAGGCCATGGCTACCCACAAGTTGCAGGATTCACTGGATAATGTGACAGCCCAATACAAATTGGAGAAGGTGTAGTGTCCTATCTAGGGTGCTAGATTGGTCTAAATTTATTATCAACCAGGGTGCGTATACTTAGAGACGTGTGCTAAAATATATAAGCATAAAGGATCTATTTTAGACCTATGATTCCTAAGTACAGTGCTGAGATTAAATCTAATGTCAAACTATCAATGAAAGCTTTAACTAAGCATCAAACCATATGATATTAACAACTAAAACGCAATCCATAACATGTTGTGTACCACTAGATTTAAAGGCTTCGGTCTCCTTACAGAGACACCAACATGAAACCCCTGTTCAATGTCACTCAACAGTCATGAATATTTAATGTAAGCATGCAAAGTAAAAACCATAAGCATCGTCCATATCAGTGATTTACAAGCAACCCTGGATCGAATCCTTTACAGGATGTAATTCACAATCCAGATGAAGGTTTGTTCAAACACATGCACAGACATCTAACAACGCATTCATAAACACAACGTAAGCATCAATCAACCCTCTGAGCATATAAATCGATACCAAATACCATTCAAACGCTTGACTGTAAAATGAAATTAAGATCACAATGCAAATACAATGCAAACGTAATTAAATGTCGGTATACCATGCACGCAGGGCCCGTCCGCGTCTTTGGCACACCGAGATAGTCACACCACGATCACAGTATTAAGCAATGCACAGAGATTGTAATGCAATCTTATATTAAAACCCAAAAGCTCTGTTCTGAGATGACAATGTATATAAAACGTAACAGTCTGCAATATCCCAAAAGGTAGGTAGGTAGGTAAACGAACATATATCCCGGTTCGGCCTTTTAATTACATACATTACATCCTTTGAAAAATGGATGTTTATCCATGGGCGGCTGTTGCTGCTTTTGTAAAAATGCAGAGATGTTCCTATCCTATCTTACGCATATAAAAACTAGGAAACAACTTAAAAATCGAATGGACTGTAACTGAGTGTTGTTGTTGCCTTTGTGCCAACATGCCATAGTTGACTAGGCGTTGACCGTGCATACAGGAGGGATATTTCCACTGCGGGATAGGTGCTTGTCCATGCTTGGACATTCCTCTTTTCGCCCATACCTTTCGCTCTGACCTGGCTGTCATGCCACATGTCAAACGATAAGCCATTTACAGGTTGTTGAGACTTCCTGTAGTGATTTAGGCCAAAAATCCTAATTTATTAACACAAAACCCCTAAATCAATTTAAATGCAATTCAACAACTATAAAACTATTAATTAATTAATTTCCAAGGCATTTGAGGAATAAATGATAAGAAGAGGTAGGAAATGGTCATGTTTTGGGAGGGAAAAAGGGTCATAGAATGGTACCAACATCTCTCCCCGACTTAATGACTTAGCATGTCCTCATGCTAACCCTGAAGTGCTTCCTTTAAACTCGGTTCCTGCCTGTACCTCTGCTGCCTTGAGTAATGTGTCAACGTTTTTCTTCACCTGGGCATCTTTTTGGTCATGGAGGTCTTGCTTCAGTCTTCTGTACTTTTCCTTGAGGGTCTTCTTTTGGCTGTACCATTTGGTGGCCCACTTGCAAATGTCTGTCTGCTCAGCTTCTAGCTCACTAACCCGCTCTTTTCACTTTTTGTTTTTCTTTTGAACTTCTTTGCTCTGTGTACAGAGCATTTCATTTTCCTTTTTAATAACTTTCTCTAACATATTGGCCTCCATGAGCTCCTCTTTTAGTTTTTCGATTTGCGTCTCTAATTTCTTCTGCTTCTTACTGGGAGGTGGTGACCCTCTTTCCTGTTTGTTATTGCTCTCGACTTCTATATCAGCTCCTGGGGGTGAATGGCTTTCAATATGCACATCGGCTCCTGGCCCTGGTGGTGAATGATCACGGCTTTGAATGTCCATCTGTATAGGTGCATTAGATTCTTCTTGTAACTGGACTTTCGATGCCCTTCTCATTCTTCTTGAAGACTTTGTCTTGTTCTGCTCTTTTTGCATCTTCCTTCCTCATTTGTCTGGTCCTTATGCTGCTCACAGGTATCTTGTTAGCTCTGGGTGATGCCGGAATCTCCTCATCAATGTCTTTCATAAACCCTGAGTTCTCTTGTGATTTCTCTTTGTCTTCCTCGTCCCTGATCTGGTTGGCAGCTAGGAACTCCTTCCATGTTTTCCCTCTTCTTTGCATTTCATCTTCAATGAGAATTTTTATTAAACCAAAATGGTATAAACTTTTGTCCTCGTTTCCTTTCTGCTTCTGAATAGTTTTGGACATCTTGGTTAGGCTCTGTAGTAAGAAGTATGGTAAACTAATGACACATTGTTTCTTTATGTGCAGCAACAACTTGATGTGATACAAATAGAAAATGCTATAGCGGCCCTCACAGGTCACAAACTTCTGGAGTATGTAAACCATTTCGTCCCAAGGATGCACTAGCCAACTTCTTGGGGCGCCCTTCTTCCAATTTATTGCTGAGACTCGTGACCTGGAAATGAATTGGGTCCACGATTTTTCTTTAAATTGTTTGGTTTTGAAGTATTTTTCTCCCTCTGGGCTAACCCCTGTTGCTTGGGCAATGGTGTCCTCTGAGACCCTGAATGAGAAAGTGCCTATCAAGGCCTTCTCCCCATTGAACGTGAAGGCAAATTGCTTGGCAACTTCTTCGTTGCTTCCATTGAATTTTTCTAAGAAGGGTAGCCACTGTATTTCCCTCAGAATCGAAATACAGTACTCGTGGTACTGAGAGCTATCAAATATATTTGGCTCGATCCTATTTGTCATCTTAGCAGAGGGTCGAGCTTCCTAAATTGCGAATTTGACAAGGAGGTCTTAGTTTATTACCTGAGATAATCGCTCCTTTAATGTTCACTATGATGCTGGGTCGGTTTGTTATGTAGCTTGACGAGATTCGAAACTCTGCCCTCGGTCCTTGCTGTGGAAGCTTATGCACTAGCGTATGTAGTTGGAGTTTTACGCCAACGTATATAATCCTGGGAATGAGTAAAACGACCACTGTTTTCTCCTTTGTTAATGAAACTCGATTCAGAATGTATTTAATTTCAAAATAGAGGAATAATGATAGTATCACTTGCGTAAACGTTATGATAGGAGGGCTGAGAGGTGTATGTACGTTGGGTGGTGAATCATCACTCGGCACATGCAACTTAATGAATAGGCCTGCTGTCGCTTGCCTTGGTATAATTACCCTTTCTAATTTTTTTTTATTAATTTTTCAAAAAGGTAGCCACGTGTCCTCTTGGTACTCTTCTAAGGGAAGGTGTAGATTTAGGAAGTGGATATGGCGGTAAATGGCTGTAGGATGCTCAGGGGGTATTGGAGCGAGGGGTGAATGAATTTTAAAGTAGGAAGTAGATTGGGGTAGGGAAGAATTTGGGGAATAAGAGAGGATGGAAAATGTGCCTTTGGAACTAATTACTAACAGTCATAGCTATTATAATTAACATAAAAATTAATCTAAGAAATTAAGTGTTAAAAACAAGGAATATATTACACTATTTGACTGTTGTTGCATTGACATGCTGAGTAGAGCTAACTTTTGACTGTTGTTTGATTTCTTTGTTGTTTATAACAGGTCCCTTGAGGTATGCAACAGGCCCCTCTGTAGTACTGAAGACGTTCATGCAATTCTTTGTGTGCATGCAGGTGCTGCTGAGCTTGGGTGCTTGATTGATGAAGTCCTGATGAAGTCTTGATCCTGCTGTTGTAGAAACTTACTGGAGCTGTATTGAAGTGATTTTCTTTTGAAGTATCAATCTCCTAACAGGTCCCTTTGATATGTCTAAACAGGTCCCTTACTGCTGATATTACTGCTGGTGCTGGTAGCAAGGTCTTCTTGGACAGAACAGGTCCCCCTGCATGATATTTACAACCAGGTCCCTCTGATATAAAACAATGACAAGACAGCTTATTCATTGAAGTCCGGAATGGTGGAACAAACTGTTTGGAAAATTTACAAAAAAAAATTGTACAATAGGGAGATAAGAAAATAAGAATATTGATGCTCCTCACCCCCACAAAAATTTTGACTTGTCCTCAAGTCAATATTCAGGTGAAACATGAAACAGTGATAAAGAAAAAGAATTCTTACCTGCCAACGAATTGGTTTTCAAGTAGGAGTTCGAGGTTAGAGTGTGCCAGAATTTGGTTTTCACATCTAACCTAGTTAT
>APFE030089735.1:57817-85973 GCA_000404065.3 Pinus taeda
GAGTGTACAAGCCTAGTTTTCTATTGTTGGGCTTGCTTTTAGCACACATAGTACACCTTCTTACATATCTAGAAACTGTCTCATTCATTTTTGGCCAATAACAAAATCTTTGCAGCTGTGCAACTGTTTTACTTACCCCAAAGTGACTTAATATTAGAGAAGTGTGTGCTTCTCAAATTATCCTTACTCTTTCAGTTTGTGGAATGCATAGCTTCCCACAATGATATAGGAGTCGGTCCTTTATATGATAATCCAATTCTTCTACTCATTTGCCTTGACTTAGAGTTGCATATACATCTTTAAAGTCTATATCTTGAGCATATTGTTCAATGTAGCTCTCATGTAACACAGTATTATGCTTAAGTATAGTAGATGCATTTATAATGGGCCTAGATAACATATCTGCAACTTTATTGTGTATGCCCTTTTTATATCTAATGACTAAATGAAACTGTTGTAGAAAACCCATCCACCCATAGTGTCTTGATCGCTGCAACTTAGTTTGGGAATGTAGATATTGAAGTGGTTGATGATCAGTATGTATTACTATCTCTTTGCCCATTAAGTAATTTTTCCACCTTTTCACACTCTGTATTAATGGATACAATTCTTTATCATATGTAGGATAGTTGACTACTGCAGAATTAAATGTCTTAGAATGATAGCATATGGGTTTACTGTGTTGTGTCAACACTGCTCCCATGGCATAGTCACTAGCATCCGTTTGGATCTCAAATGGTCTTTGAAGATCAGGCAATGCTAGTACAGGTGTTGTACTAATATTTTCTTTCAAGGTGTCGAAGACTTTCTGCTATTTGCCTCCCCACTGGAGCACCTTGTTCAATCCTGTTAAAGCATGTAAGGGAGCTGCAATTAAGGAAAAGTTAGAAATGAACTTTCTCCAATATTGTGTTGCTGCTAAGAAGCTCCTAACTTCTGTAGCAGATTTGGGGTTAGGCCAGTTTACAATGACTGCCACCTTGGAGGGATCTATCTTCAATTCACCACCCCCTACTATGTGTCCCAAATAATTCAAAGATGTTTTACCAAATTCACATTTTGAGAGTTTAACATAAAGTTTTTCTCTTTTCAAAACATCTAGTGTCTGCTTAACATGCTTTAAATGTTCTTCCCATGTTTTGCTAAATATAAGAATGTCATCCAGAGACATAATAACAAAATCATCAAGAAAATGTTTGAATACATCATTCATTAATCTCATGAAAGTAGTAGGAGCATTAGTTAAGCCAAAAGGCATAACCAGCCACTCATACAATCCCTGCTTTGTTTTGAAAAAAGTCTTCCATGCATCTTGTTCTGCAACTCTGACATGGTGATATCCACTATGCAAGTCTAACTTGGAAAAATAAACACCTTCTTTCAATTGATCTAAAAGATCATCTATGCAAGGAAGGGGATAACGATTTTTGATTGTTATCTTATTCAGTGCTTGGTAATCAATGCACATTCTCCACGAGCCATATTTCTTTCTCACCAAAACGATTGGTGACCCACATGGTCATGTGCTAGGTTTGATGAACCCTTTCTCGAGCAACTCCTGCAACTGCTTCTTGATTTTAGCATTCTCTAAAGCGGACAACCTATACATTCCAATGTTAGGCAATGTAGCATCTTGCTACAAAATAATATCATGCACTATTTCCTTTTTGGATGGCAGACCTTTAGGTTCTTGAAATAAGATATCATACTCTGAAACGACCTTTTCTAAATAAAAATGTTGTTTAGCATTACAACCCTCAAATACATTGGTTTTATCAGGTTTCTTTTCCTTTACAACCATCGGTAAGAATTGTTTGCATGAATTTATCATTTGTTTCATCTGCCCTGAGTTTATGAGAGTATAAATATTCTTGAGCTTATGATCTCTTACAAAGTATTCGATTCCATCTTTAACAAGTAGATACTTGTTCTCAGCTCTATAGAAAATAGCTTTTCTGTTATACAGGTAAGGACTTCCTAAGACAATTCCACATATATTAAAAGGAATTATGTCTAACTCAACCTCATCTACAAATGCTGACCGGAAAGAAAACTTGAGTTTGCATTGTCTAGTCACTTGTAGTTGTGCTTTATCATTTAACCATCCTAATGGGTATGGTTTCTTATGAGGTGTAGTCACTAATCCCAACTTATTTACAATTGCTTCAAAAATTAAATTTACTTGTGAGCCATTATCAAACAAAGTATCAATCTTTTGATGTTTGGAAATAACTCGAATATGGAAAAGCTCATGTATTTTCTATCATTTTCTTCGTCAATAGTAGATTGTGCAGAATTACTAGTAGATGCTTCAGAATTCTTACCTTTTATACTTGTGGTTGCAATAGTTGTTTCATCTCCTGAGTCTGACCCCAAATCTTTCTAAATAGCTGCAGCAGTCTTCTTCTTCTTACCCTCGAACTTCTTAGGTCTCAGCTTCAGATGCATAATCCAATAGTGCTCATCATCATGCCCATCCTTCTTACAGTGAGTGCATGAAGACTTGCTCTTCTGTGCAGTGTTAGCCTTCCTTGCTTTCCATTTCTCCTTTCTTTTCTCCTTATTCTTGCTTGCAGTGGGTTGGGATGATCCCCCAACTTCTGGACTTCCATTCTTTCCTCTAGCTTCTAGATGATTAGCTTGAATGGATACCTCATCTATACTAGTGGGATTAAACATGAGGATAGTGTGCCTCATGTAGCTGTGTAGAACACCAATGTATTTCAACAGCCTTAGGTGAGTCTAATGAGATTCCTAGAATCAATGTTCTCTTTCTAAATTCTTGGGTGTAACCTTGTACACTTTGCCCTTTCAACTATCGAAGAGTTTGCCAGCTCATCATGGCTTGCTGCATGTAGGCCAATGGATAGAACTGCTTTTTGATTGCAGAAACAAATTCACTCCAGACAGAAATGGTCTTACCATGTCTCTTCATGTCAGCTTGGCACCAAACCAAGGCAGTGCCTCCAAGGTGTAGGCTTGCTAGCTGAATCTTGCTCTTGTCTGAATCAATACTCTGCAATAAACATCAATTTGTCTAATCCAATTGTCCAACTTTTCTGCATTCAACTCTCCATCATATATAGGTAAATCAAATTTAACATCTAGTTTAATCAAAGATGCCTTCTTTTTATATTCAGGGCTATTAGGAGGTGTGAGAAAGCTTTCTTCTTTCCCTTTGCCTTTTGAGTGGTCATGGAGTAGAGACTCATCTTCTCCTTTGTCTTGTTTGGAGCCTGATGAATCTTCATCCTTATGTTTTCTAAAGTCCTTATACATTTCCTCTACCATGGATCTTATGGCCAGGAAACTATCTACGAATTGAGGGTCTGGCCCCACAGAAACTTCCCCTGACATTGTCTTCCGAGGATAAACTCTCCCAATTTCAGGATTAGTTTCAACCAACTCTCCTTCTCCTAATTTGAACTTTGATCCAGCTAGCATTCAACAACTAAATCCAACACAAGATTCTCTAACCTTAACAGCCTAGAGCTCTGATACCACTTGATCTGAAAATCACTTGTGAGTGATCTCAGTTAATTAATTAATTATTGAAGGTATTACAAACTCATCTGCTGGTGTGAGTGTGTCTATATTATTTTAGGCAACAGATCGATAAGATTGCAAAATAAATAGACACTGGGAAACAATAAGAGAAACACAACAAGCAAAGATTGAACACAACAAATTAATAAGGAGTTCACCTAATTCTCCTGGGCTATGCCTCCGGTCCAGCTTTCAGTGGTGGCTTTCTTTATTGTGTCTTTAAACAGAGTTTTTACAATGAGGAGCTCAATTTGAGTCTTCTTGAAACAGATAATGCTTAGGAGGGTGGTTCTTAGATCCCCCAAGCCACTAGAAGGCACAAACTCCCCCTTACTAAGTCTCGTCCTCAACTGGTCTGTATGGGATGAGTCCAATTTGGTACTCAGTTCCCGACAGATATCCTCACAGGGATTGCTTGAACTTCTCAAGCGTTTTGTTTGCTTGATGCTACCTTAGCTCTGTAGGTCATCTTGGCTCTCTGTTTTCTGCTTCTCTGTCTCTTCTGTCTTCTTTTCTCTTTCTCATTGTTGCCTTCTTTCTTACAATGCTTGCTTCTGTTCTCTGTCTGTGCGTGGTTTAAAGCCAATCCATCCTCTGATTGTTCGCTTCCTCTTCCATCCCTTCGGTTCGCCTATTGTTGTTCGCTTGGAGTTCCCTGCCTCTGCATCATCGCCACTGTGTAATGTCTCACAGGGAAGTGGTCACTTGTCCTCTCACGAACTGCGCCAACTCTTCCTCAAACGGTTCGGTATTTCGGTTACTCTGTGTAATGATTCATCTGCCAACTCAACGATCAAATCGGACTTCAGACTTTTATATGTCGTCGCTTATTCCTCCCTTCGAATCCGGTTTCCCATCGGGCGCAATCTCCGCCATTAGATCTGGAGCCTCCAGATCCTACGATGTTCGCTCTTATCGCGCGGTTGACTTGCTCGAATGTTAGCCTTTGATGAGAGGCGGTTTTCTCTCTCATCCACCGGACACACGTCATTCGTTGTATGGAATCGCATGTTCCCCTGACAATTCCGCATACCGCCCAAAATGCGTCCGATATTCCGCCGGTTTTGGAGCGCGGGACCCGCCTTTCACTTTAACACTTTTCCCACGGTTCTCTGGCTTCCCTTGTGACTGAGTGCTCGGGGCTTTTCCATTAGCGCTAATTGCACATCAGAAATGACCTCTGTTTTCTGATCCGGACTTCCTAACTACTAGTTTGCACCACTGTACGGTCTCCATGGGCCTCAGTCAGCGTGCTTTGACCGAGGTCCTCATCATTCCTTGCTAGCTACAAATTGCCACTGTCTAGAGGTCTTCCTGATAACTCATTGTTCACAAGTTTTTGAAGTCTGTCATGATTTGATACAGTCATAGAACTTTGAAATTTTCATGGATCCAATTCAGATCAAGTTACCACTGCTATTCCTTCTACTTTGGTAGCATCCTTACCTCCTACTGCTCCAATGGCCACATCACTGCCAGCATCTACACCAACTACATCAGCAACAGGATCAACAGTAACAGGGCCTTCAGGTGATGAAGCAAACAGGTTGGTCAAAGCAATGGAAGAAATGTCCATTCATACCACTAAGATGAACATGTTTAAGGAAAAAATAACCAGCCTGGAAACAGACTACAAGCTTGCCCAAATCATGCACAAAGAAGAACAACAGAAGTCTACAAGAATGAATGAATGAAAAAAAAAGCCTGGAGAAGGAGCTGACATTGAATGAACCTCTACGTCATGCTAAAGAACCACTGTGGGCCAATATCATTGACTCTGTCAATGATATTTGGCCATCCATCTAGGTATTTTTTAACAAATTGATTTGATAAAGTAGGCTACAGAAGCCGTTCAGAGGGATAAAGAAGAACTTGGAGACATGCTAGATGAAGCTACAAGGATCATTCACTTCCTCAACTGTAAGAACAGGTATGAGCTGCAGGAATTAGAGATACCTGATTGAACAAGTACAATTTTGGAAGTGAAGAGGGTCCTCACCAAGAGGAATTTCATGTTGAACTTATAGGATAAGTGTCAAACCATGCAGTTGGCCATTGAAAAATTCATGGTGAAGTTTGAAATTTTGAGGCAAAGGATTTACCAAATCCCTTGGTTATAAACGAAAAATTAATGACCGAGGAGGACTATAATAAAAAGATCAGAGAAGTGGGCAGAGATCAGGTAAATACTTCATCCATGAACGGTATACCTACTAGAAAAGTATTGTATTAGACTTTTGAGAATTTGTTTTACCTCCAGCATGAGGTAAAATTCCTTTTTGTCAATAAGCCTACTTTTGCCAAGTATACAGATGCAGATGAGATCTACAGGAAGATTCTCAATATCCAATTACGAGATGCTGAGACATGGGAAAAACTAAATGATTTACTGTAGAAATACACAGTAAAAATGTAAAGTGTACAGTGAAAGTAAAAGGGCACAGTAAAAGGATATTGACAGGTCAGCCAGGTCAAAGTGTATCAGCTGAAAGGTCAGAGTAAATAGAACATCCAACGTGAAGACCAGACAAAAAAGCATATTAAAGTGAAAAATATCAAAAGATCAAAGCTAGCAGAACCTAAATAATAGGGATAACAAGCAACAGTTCAATAGCTGTTTCTATCTTCTTGCATGAAGATATTTCTTTCTCCTAGATTAGTTCACAAGACAGTTTGGGATATTTTGTAAATTCTTTTTGTATAAATACTTCATAATTCAAAGTATTGATGGTGGGTTGCTATACATTTGTAAAGTTATTTTGATCTTAAACCTAAGGGTTATTATACAAATTTTCAAGTCAACAGACTGGAGCAAGTAATAAAAAGATTTCACTACAGGATTCATGAGATGAGATATTGCAGTGAAGTATTTTTTTTCCTTGAAACAGGTGGCTTTGCAGTCTGAACTAGGATTTGAGTTAGGGTTTGTTCACTGGTAACCATGGCAGAACGTGGAGGAGGGAGTTCTGCTTCCTCCTACAGTCAAGTTGCTGTGAACAGAAGCAAGGGAGCTGGTCAGCATCGCTTCAAGAAACCAACGGAGGCGATAACTGAGGATATTAATACAAGAAATATCTTACCTCATGGACAGGAAGAGAATCACGAGGAAGATAGTAGGGAGAAGAGGATAGGGGGTAGCAGTCAGAAAGCTGCACTTATGAGTGCGATAGGGTTCTATAAACCCAAGTCGACCAGTATTCCTTGGGTAGTTTTAAGTGACCTACCGATACAGGTGCACAGAGATCACATGGTGGAACACACAATTATATGCAAATTTATGGGGATTTGGCCGACGGAGAAGGCTTTGCACACATGGATAAGGAACCACTGGAAACCAATGGGGGAAATAAACCTTCACCTTGGGTCCAAGGGCTTCTTTACAATGGTTTTCACAAGCTTAGAGGATAAAGACAGAGTGCTTGAGGGAGGACCCTATTTTTACGCTGCTGCAGGCTTTTACATGCGACCATGGATGATGAATTTTGTCCCAAAACGAGAAACGTTCACTTCGGTACCGGTATGGATAAGACTTTACTCCCTTCCTTTAGATTATTGGCTGCTGAAGTCTCTAAAGGCTATCGGCAACAAGCTAGGGCATTTTATAAATATATCATATGCGACTCTAAGAGGCAAATACACTCCCTTCGCCCATATTTGTGTGGAAATGGACTTATCTGGGGCACTTCCGGATGAGATCATTTTAGAAGTGTATGAAGAAGAATGGGTGCAGGTGGTGGACTATGAACATGTCCCATTTAGGTGTCGTAAGTGCCATGAACACGGACACCTATACAGAGACTACCCATCAAACAAATTGGAGAGCAACACAAAAACCACCACAGGCAAAGATCCTGAGGGTTTCACTAAGGTGGGGGGTAAAGGGAAAGGAGGAAAGTGGTACCAAAAGAAAATCAACAACGACAGGCAACTGAGCCGCAATAGTTTCAAGATCTTAGAAGAAGAAGTCAGAAACAACGGGCCAAACCAGGAATCAGAGACTAATCCCACAGAGAAGGAAAGAGATGCTAGTATGGAGGATATACCAGAGAACACAAAAGGATGATATACCGAGCATTATGGAGCTCAGTAGGGACCATGAGATGACCCCAAGTGAGGCGGGAACGAAGGACCATGAACTGCAGGAGATTCTAGAGAAGGAGAACTTAGATCTAGAAAAGTTTTTGGAGTAGGGAATTACCAAAGGGGTTGACTCCCTACCAAAAGAGGAGTTTGACAGGGTTCAAAAGCTCTTCCTCTGGAGGTCCCAATTGAAAGGTTCTGGAGTCAAAAGAAACCATGACATCCAATAGAATAGAGGGATGAAAACAATGGAGGAAACATCGGGGCACTCTTCCAAGAACCCGGGTAGGAAAAGAGGAATGAAAAGATAGAACGAGCTACTGATTGAATGTTGGAGACTCATGATTAACTTAGGTAAGATGAAATATCTCACCAGTTACTCCTTTACAAACCTTTCTTAATGAATCTTACAACCTGGAACATTAGGGGTCTAGGAAGTAAAAGGAAACAAAGAAATCTTAGCAGTAGACTAAAAGAAGAAAAACCAGATATGGCTTTTATTCAGGAAATAAAGTGTTCGACGGACAAGACCAAAGAAATACATAGCAAAATGTTAATCAAGTATGAGTACCTGGAGGTTAAGGCATATAACTCGACGGGGGGGATTCTTACGCTTTGGGATCCCCATAAACTTGGAATCCTGGATGCTGAAGTGTCCAGGAACTATTTATCACTGGTGATTCAACCTTTGGGTGATAAAGAGATCTACATTACTATAAACGTCTATGGTCCTCAAAAGATAGAAGACAAACTCAAGCTTCTCACCTCCCTTGAGGAGCTGAGAGAGATATATCTTGATATGCCTTGGATTCTGGCAGGGGATTTCAATATGATCAAATCTCTTACAGAGAAAAAAGGTGGCACCAGAATACTAGGCAGAGACTCCAATGCCTTCTAGAACTTCTTAAATAACATGGATCTAGTGGATATTGAAACAATAAATGGCACTTTCACCTGGAGCAATAAGAAGGGAGAGGCTTCTCAAGTTGCCTCTAAACTAGATAGATTCATAATCTTGGAGAACCTCCTTCTCACAGGCCTTGACATGTTAGCTTTAATCCTTCCCTTAGGAGGCTCGGACCACTGGCTTGTCCAGCTTGAAGCCACTTTTATGGGTACACCGAGCAACAGACCTTTCAGGTTTGAAAATGTCTGGCTTTGTCACCCTGACTTCACCAACAATATTGACAAATGGTGGATGGAAGATATACCTATTCAAGGCACTAACATGTTCATGCTGCAACAAAGAGTTAAAGATATCAAATACAGACTTAAAGATTGGAACAAAAAGGAGTTCAGTAATATTTTTAAAGCCAAAAGAGAAATTGAACATAAACTCCGAGGGATTAATCATATCATCATCACAGATGGTTTCACCAAGGAAAGGAAAACTCAATCTGATTCTCTTCAGAAGGAATGGGAAGATAGGTGCATGCAAGAGGAGATTTTCTAGAGACAAAAATCGAGGGTGCAGTGGATCAGAGAAGGGGAAAAACACAAAGTTTTTTCAAAAATTAACTTTGGATCACAGGTCACATAACATAATTTCAAAACTCAGAGATGTTCAAGGGAAAGAGCTAGTCTCCCACAAAGAAATGGAATCTATCCTAGTTCAACACTTCCTTAGCATAGTAGAGGAGCCTCTCCTCGACAGATCACAGTTCATTAACAATTTCACAAAGTACATTCCCAAGCTTGTAACCAAGGAAGACAATCATAATCTTAACAGGCCAGTGTCTGAAGATGAGGTCAGTGAAGTTATCAATGAGATGAAAAATGGGAAAGCTCTTGGCCCGAATGGTTTCAATGTGGACTTCTTCAAAGCATGCTGGAAAATAGTCAAACAAGACATCCATGATGTTGTGGAAGACTCAAGAAGATCCAAAATGGTTTTGAAGGTTCTCAATGCCTCCTTCATATCTTTGATTCCAAAGCAGGAAAAAGCTATGACATCGGACAGATTCAGACCCATAGCTTTATGAAATGTGGTGTACAAAATTATTTCCAAAGTGATCACTGACAAACTCAAGTCCCTTCTTCCAGCTCTTGTCTCAGAGGAGCAAACTGGTTATGTGGAAGGAAGACAGAGTCTTAATAACATCATCCAAGCTCACGAGGTGGCACTCTCTCTTAAGAGCATTAAGCAAGTTGGCATGATCATTCAACTTGACCTAGTGAAAGCTTATGATAAGCTAAGTTGGTCTTACATCAGGGCAATGTTAAGAGCTTATGGTTTCGACCACAACTGGATTAGATGGGTTATGGCCCTGGTATCCACGGCTAGTTTTTTAATGGCTCGCCCTCCATAACCTTTATGCCTTCTAGAGGTCTCAGGCAAAGAGATCCGCTCTCCCCCTTCCTCTTTGTGCTCATGATGGAAGGGCTAGGCAGAACGATCAAATGGCAAATGCTGAAGGAAGAATCCAGGGACTGAAACTAACCATAGATGGTGATGCTTCAATTTATCAACAATTTGTGGATGACACTATGCTGCAGGGTATTCCCACGGTCAAGGAAGCCAAAGCTTTCAAACAAATGTTGAACGACTTTGCTATGGCCGCTGGTATAGAGGTAAGCATTGACAAACAAAGGTTTTCTTTTTTAACACTAACATTGCTATTCAGAGGAACCTCACCGAAATTCTCAAGTTTCAAAGGGATCAGTTACCTTCTAAATACCTTGGAATGCCTCTTATGGACAAACCTCTGAGCAAGGGTGTGGGAGCCAGTAATTGACAAACTTCAAGACAAGATCAGGAAATGGACTTGCAGGTCTTTGAATTTGGCAGGGCGTCTTATGCTTACAAAAGTTGTCCTGCAGGCCATACCCATTTTCCTGTTGGGACAAGCTCTGCAAACCTAAAGCCCATGGTGATTTGGGGCTTCATGACCCCAAAACCCTCAGTAGATTTTTGGGGACAAAACTTTGGTGGAGGTGGCTTAAGGAATCGACAACCCCTTGCGCCAAGCTTTGGAAACAGAAATATGCAAATAATTGGCAAGAGAGGGATCATATCCGAATGTCTGGGCTTATCAAGGTCTCCCACATTTGGAATCTTGCTTGCAAAAATAGATTCATTGTCCAGCAGCATAGCTTCTGAGAGATCCGAGCTGGGAACCTGGCAAAATTTTGGGAGGATAACTGGCAGTAGGAACCAAACTTGTTTAGGGAAGAACTAACCACTCTCAAGAATGACACTGACAACAAAGGTTTATGTATGGTAAGTGACTTCTGGGATCGGGCAAGGAAAAATGGCAAATGGAGAATATGGAAGGATCTGGGCTATAGTGAAGAGAGCCCTTTGAAGGCCCAGGCAGGCTCTCTTGCTCTGGACTTGGAACAGAGGAAGATTTTGGTATCATCCTCGTCTGACCAACTGAGATGGGGAAGAAACATAGAAGGTAGCTTTAACCTCAAAGAAGCTAAACGATTGGCCTTAGGGTTTGACTATCAAAACCTTGATAAGGTATGGAAGGACCTTTGGCAGCACCCGCATTTGATGAAAATAAAGTTGTTTATGTGGTTGTTTCAACAAAAGAAAATTCTAACTTGGGAAAATCTTCTGAAAAGGGTTTTGTTGGCCCATCCAAATGCCATCTATGTGGTTTACAAGAGGAGATGATGGAACACTTACTCAACCTTTTCCCATTCACCTCTACCTTGTGGGATTGGGTGGCCTCAGTCTTCAGGCAAAGTGACAGGGACAGACTCAGTATCACCAACACTCTGAAGAATTGGAGAAAAGACTTCTCAAGCAATGAAATCATCAACAAAGCTTGGAATCTAGTTCCAGTCTTTATAATCTGGGATGTCTGGAAAGAACGTAATGGCAGGATTTTCAAGAACAAAAGTGGCTCAACCCAGAACATTATTGCACAAATATTACGACAACTCAAAGACACTGTTGGAGCCCTTTTGTGGAGACCTCCTGAGGACCCTACTTTGCCCTAGGATGCTCGCATACTGATGCAGTTGGGTCTCCATTTGCTATTTCCCTAGAGCATAAACAAGGGTGTGAGCTAGATAACTTCTAGTAAAGACTTCTGGCAAACCCCTCCTCATGGTTTCTTGAAAATCAATATAGATGGAGCCTCTAAAGGAAACCCAGGGATGGCTAGATTTGGCAGGGTCATCAAAGATGAGTAGGGGCGTATAAAGGATATCTTTCATAGTCATTTGGGGACTGCCACTAATAAAATGGCGGAGCTCATGGCCTTAGAGCAGTGCCTGGAAATACTGATCGAGTCAAATCTACACAATGCCATCATTGAAGCAGATTTTGAATTGGTAATTAATGCGGCCAAGAAGATCTTAAATGGAACGGCACCTGGAAAAGTTTCAAAACATTGGCGGCTTTTGCAGGTATTTCAGCGTATTCATTCCCACCTATGAACCTTGAGAATGGTTAGTTTTGTTCACGTGTGAAGAAAATCCAATATGCTAGCTGATCGCCTGGCGAATGAAGGAGTGCTCTGCAAGGAAAGTTATAGTAATCATGCTTTGGATTCAACACCCTCGGGGAAATTGTGTGATGATTGTCAAAGACAGACTGCCAAAGACATGGAGTACTTCTAAACCAGGGAGAACAAACATAAGGAAGACTAGTGGAAGTGGGAGAAAGTGGAAGCAGAAGTCAATCATAATCATTGATCCCTCATAGAATGCTTAAAGAAGAGTTAATTACAGTTGAGAGGTACTTGGTAAATATCGGGCTTGTTGGAAGGTCGCCGACCACAAATTTTGATGACCTTCATCATCGAATGGCTATCAGGTTGGAAATTGATCGAAGGTTAAGCCTTCAAGCAGACCCGAAGATTTATAGATCAGAGGTTTATAATTCTCATCAGATCCATGAACCGGGTAAAAGGGGCGCATGTTGCCGAGGCGATATCATTAATGACCGTCGGATCTTACGGGATCTTGATTGAAAGGATATCAGGTTTCAACATGGGAGGAGGTTAAGTCCGAAAACGGACCCAAAGTTTTATTCATTCACAATTTATTTTCTCTGTCAGCTTCGTAAAGCAGGTAAAGGTCGTGGAAGTCTCCGAAGCGATTTCTTTAAGGACCATTGGATCACTAGGGTCTTATAAAATAGCCCCAGGTTGGATATTGGGCAGAGATTTTTGTGTAAGATTTATGTGTAAGGTTTCGGGTTTTGTTGATGGTTAATCATCAACGGGTTTGCCCCTTGTTGGTCTTTATACTTGTAAAGACATCTAACATATGTAATCTTTCTTGCAGTTAATTGAAGGCTCCACTCTTACTTGGAAAAAAAAAAAAAAAAAAAAAAAAAAAAAAAAAAAAAAAAAAAAAAAAAAAAAAAAAAAAAAAAAAAAAAAAAAAAACTTTTTTGTCTGATTTTGTTACTCTCTTGTGTGTTTCATACACTTAAACATTATCTAAATTTGAATGAATTAACTGGAAATTTAGCTCAGAATTTGTTTAAGTACACTCTGTTTTGCACAGTTAATCATTTATATGTTTTCCTCTGATATCTAGATTTGAGAACCCTTAATTGCTCTCCCATCTCGGTCGACCTCTTTCATTTCTCTTCATAATCCAGCCTAAGGAACCCTTAATTGCTCCCTGGATCCGATTGGAAACCATTTTACCATCAATCCTTTGATATTTGTAGTAACCCCTCTATCTTGCCCTGTAGACACTATTTTTAGATCTTGATCCAGTCATGTTTGTTTGGCATTTTGACCCCATAGCCCAATGGTAAAAGAAATCTTCTGTTCATCTAAGTAAGTAATCCCACCACCCAAATTCAAATCAAAAACCCAAGCACAATCATAACTAGCCCAAAATCAAATAACTAAACAAAGTTAAATTAAAAAGAGAGAGCCGTCTCTAAGACTAGGAAGGCTAGATCCTAATCTCCAAAGTTGATTTGTGGTTACCTCTATCATTTCTTTTTTTGACAATTTAGAAGAAATTTTGGAGTGATAACATTATTGGCGACCATACCGGGGACTTCGATCCTCAGTCAAATAAAACTTTAAGGAAACCTTAAAATTTCATCTTAAGCCCCTTAAGGTCATTTTTATGAGTTGTTCTTAAAAAGTTTCATAAAAAAAAATTAAAAAGTTAAAATTTTGGCTCCCTAGAAGACTCATTATACCAGGGAAAACCCAGATCCAAACCCTGCTAATATGGTTGATGATCCAGACAGGATTTTAAGAAAACCCAAAAAGGTAGAAACTCAAGCAAGTAGTAGCCAGTTAGTTAAAGAAAATTCACTCCCTGAAGAATTATCAACTTTAGAGGAAAATCCATTTGATCTGTAATTGTTTAGAACTAAATCAGAGAATGCAATTCATGAAGCTGTGTTAGACCCTAATTTTATTCAACTCATTGAATCAAAAAAGGTGCCTATACATCCAGATTTAGATAAATTTGTGTTGGATAATTTTGAGAAGTTAGAAGCTTTAACCTCCACATTAATAAGCCATATAGATGATGCTTACCTTCAACAATCTGTTGAACTAGCTACCCTTAGTGATGCTGCATCTAAAATTTATGCACAATCTTCAATCATTGTAAATACACCTTCATTTACCACCACCTCACCAATAATATCCAGCACAGTCCATTCCCCTAAACCAGTTATTCATCATCCAAACACCTTATCCTCATCTAGTTCATCTCCATCCATTTCAAGCCCTTCCTCAAGTACCAACACCTTACTCCCTAGTCAAGCCAGAATCCAATCTGTGGCAGACCGATATGCACCTCTAGTTTTACCTGCAGAACTCCATGCCATGCCCCAAGATTATCAAAGCAAAATGTTTTTGTTTGATGCTACTGGTCAGTACATTGCCCAATAGCATGTGAACAAGATGACTGACTATTTTGAGTTGCATGAGATAGATGAATCTGATTTCCAAATGAGGTTGTCTGCCCAAACATTAACTGGGGATGTTAAGAAATGGTTGAAAGCTTTGCCAGCTAATCATGTTGCAAATTTAGCTACTTTTCATATATTATTCATTGATAGATGGGAGAGAAAGAAAAACCCTCTGCAAATACTTTCTAAATATGATAACATTAGCATAGCTCCTAATGAGTCAGTTCAGGATTATTGTACTAGGTTCAATAGCATCTACAATGCAATGCCTGCTAATCTTAAGCCTCCACCTGACCTAGCATTAATTAAATTCCCTGATGGTTTTGGCACTGACATGTCATACCAGTTAAGGGAGAGAAACCAAAAACATTTGAACAAATGCAAAGTAATGTTGTTAGTGTAGAGGCCAACCTATTAGCCAAGAAATCCAGAATGAGAAATGAAAAGAGAGTTGTAATTAAAGAGGAAAATTCCACTTGTGATGGTAAAATAGATAACTTAGCGAAGAGTGTAGAGAGAATAATGGATAGATTAGAAAACAAGGAAAGAAAAACTTAGTGGGAAAATCAACAACCACCCCCAATAAGAAACCCCAACTTTAGGAAGAATCCTAATGCTGGAGAGAATGCTATACCAGATTAGCAAATTAGGCCTCCCTTCCAAGAAAAATATGTTGAGGGTTCACAGAGCCATGAAGGATAGGATGACACCCAGATAAACTTATTAGGAATAAAGAATGAAGATGTTGTTTTTCTTACTCAAGAAGAATAGGAGTTGTACATGTTGCAACAATTGCAATTAGAATATGGTGAGTCCTTCAACTTTAAACAGGGTTATGAATCAACTATATATGAGGTTCACAAATAGTATAGCTTAAGAAGTAAAAAGAACAATGAAGCTCCCACTAAAAGATCAATCCAAGCCCAAACTAAAAAGATAACATAAGCTTTTGTCACTAAAATTTTACAAATCCTTCCCAGGGGAACACATGAGACTTCTACCCCAAAAATTGTACATATAACCTCCACTGAAACTCAAACTGAAACAATTATTGAAATCGATCCAAACAAGAGAAATCAAATCAAAATAGTTGAAACACACACTGAATTGCCTAGTACTGAGAAACAAGATAAAAACACACAAACTACATTTGTTAAAGAAGATCTCATCCAAACAAACAAAGCTCAACTCCTTTTCACCCTCAAGATTGAAATAACAAAATTGAAGATATCATTTCCTTTGAATGAATTAGTAGAGAATGATTCATATAGATCACAAATAACTGAAACTTTAAATATAGGGAAGGGAGAAGATGCTATCAATTTGAATGATGATCAACCTGAATTATTGTTTGGTCCTGAGGTGAATGGTACTCATCAATAAGGGGGAATCCCTCCTTTCTATATTAGCCTGAACATTCATGACAAAATATTACATAATGCTATGCTACACTTAGGGGCATCCCATAACTTGATGCCAAAAGCAATCGTGGAGAGACTAAATTTAGATATCTCCAGAACATATAAGGATTTGCTTTCCTTTGACTCTAGTCAAGTTAAGTGCCTTGGCTTGATTAAACATTTATGTGTAACTCTAGTCCAATGCCCAGCAAAGAGTATTGTGATGGACATAGTAGTTGTAGACATCCCACCCAAATATGGAATGTTGTTATCTCACTCATTGGGACCAAAATTGCAAGGATCCTTGCAATTAGATATGTCATATGCCACCATATTTGTTTTTGGTCAACAAAGAAAACTATATAGAGAGGCCTTGATGAAATACATGGTGAGTAGTGCAGAAAAACCACAAAAATTCCCTATATACTCCATGCATTCTGATATGGACTCTTTCATCTCGTACAATTCAAACCATGACAAAAAGGAAATCGCGGCTGAACAACAAAAATGCAAAACAGTTGATAGTGAAAACATTTTTCATGAGTCCCTGTAGCATTTGGATTTTGATGGATCTGTGAATAGGTTAGGGGCAGGAGTATGAGTGTGGATCCACAATATGGAGAATAATCATTCCGAAGGTCATGCATTTAGGTTGAATTTTAAATGCACAAACAACATGGCAGAGTATGAAGCTCTGATCTTAGGATTACAAATGGTTAGAATACTTGGAGCCAAGAGAGTGTCTATACTTGGAGACTCAGAATTGATTATTAAACAAATTAATGGTGAATACTCTGTAAACAATCCCAGACTGAGTCAATATAGAGAGACTATCCTAGATTTGATCAAAGACCTTCTGGAAACAAACTTTGTTGCCATTCGTAGAAAGCAGAATATGCATGCCCACAGTCTTGCCACTTTTGCTAGTACTTGCAAATTGCCCTTTTAGCCCAACCATTAGTACACTGCATAAGTGAGACATAGGCATGTCATACCAGACAATTTGAAGTATTGGCAAATTTTCTCACAGGATTCCCAAATTTATGACTTCATGAATGCTGAAGGTGAGTTTCATAATTGTAATATAGATACAGACTTCACAATAGACAATGACATAGATAGTGGGAAAGATGTAAATATTTTAGATATAGGTAAACCTACTAATTTCACTAGATTAGAAGTAGATAACTTAGAAAATATAGAAATTGAGGAAATAATGAATAATGATCTTGAAATTCTTAATCTTGAAAATAATTTTTTGCATAAGGGATTAGTCTCCTTAGAAGATTTGTTTGATTCCAATGATGTAGCTAGGAAGCCAAAAATGGAGCCTTTGAGAGTAGATATAGAAGAATGTAACATAGGAACTGAAGAAAAACCTAAACTTATTAAATTATCAAAAGCCTTACCTCCAGATGAAAAGGTTAAATACATAAATCTGTTTAAATAGTTTCAAGATGTATTTGCATGGAGTTATGAACACCTAAAATCTTATGACACCAACATAATTCAGCACAAGATACCTATCAAAGACGATCATAAGCCTTTTAATCAGAAACTTAGGAGAATTAATCCAGTTATTATGCCATCTGTTGAGAAAGAAGTTAAAAGAATTTATGATGCCCAAATTATAGCTCACATTAGATACTCAGATTGGGTTTCAAACTTAGTCACTACTAGGAAGAACACTGGAGAAATCATATTTGTGTTGATTTCAAAAATTTAAACAAGATCTCATTAAAAGACAACTATCCTCTACCAAAAATGGACCATATCCTTCAGAGGGTAGTAGGCTCATCCAGAATTTCATTGCTTGATTGATTTTCTAGATATAACCAGATCTTAGTTCAACCAGAGGACCAAGCCAAAACTGCGTTTACTACTCCTTGGGGTACCTTCATGTATTTGAACATGCCTTTTGGATTAATGAATGTAGAAGCAACATTTGAAAAAGCTATGGATATAGATTTTGCTAAGGAGATCCATGATTTCTTAGTAGTTTACCAAGATGACATCACAGTCTTTTCTAAATTTGATAATGAACACCAAGATCACCTGAAAAGAGTTTTCACTAAATGCAGGAAATTTGCTATTTCCTTAAATCCCAAAAAGACACTCTTTAGTCTAGAAGAAGGAAAATTGTTGGGACATATAATATCCAAAGATGGAATTAAAATAGATCTTGCTAGAATGGAGGCAATCTTAACCATCGCCCATCCTAGAAACATCAAAGAATTGCAGTCATTTTTAGGCAAAATTAATTTTCTTAGGAGATTCATTTCAAATTTAGCAGAATTGATTAGAGAACTAAATAACATGTTAAGAAAATATTCAGCACTTAAATGGACAGTGGAGGCAAAACAGTCCTTTGAAGCCAGCAAGGAAGCCCTAACCAAAACTCCAGTCCTTATAAGTCCTGATTTTTAGAAAGATTTTATAATTTTTTCTTTTGCTTCAGAACATACTATTGCAGTAGTCTTGTTGCAAAAGAATGACCAAGGATATGAAAAACCAATTGCATTTTTCAATAAATCCTTAAGAGATTTCACACTCAAATACAACATTATAGAGAAATGAGCATTAGTTTTAGTAAAGGCTATCAAATATTTCAGAGTCTATATTTTGTATTCTCACATTATTACTTATGTTCCAAATTCAGTAGTTAAGGACATTTTGACACAAAATGGGCCTGAAGGAAAAAAGAGGCAAATGGATTGCCACTATATTGGAATATGACATAGAAATAAAGCCTACTAAACTTATCAAAGGCCAAGGTTTAGCCAAACTCATGGCTGAATCGAACTGTCAAGCCCTAGATATTAATTTCATTGGTGCCCTTGATGATCAGGAAGAGATGGTGACTCCACAGATCAGTGAACCTTTTACAGATTCACCTATCATATTTGTATTACTGAACTTACAAGCTCCTCCTGCTTTAACAAAAACTAAAGCTAGATTTTTGAAAATGAAGTCGTTAAGGTATTGTATTATAGATAATGCTTTGTTTTGGAATGACAATGGTGGTATTCTTTTGAATTGTTTACTGAAAGATGAAGCTGATAAAACTATGCAAGAATTTCATGCAGGAGATTGTGGAGGACACTTGTATTGGAAGACTATTGCTAACAAAATTTTGAGGGCTGGTTTTTACTAGCCCACTCTGTTTGCAGATGTTAAGAGACATGTGACCTCTTGTCATAAGTGCCAGATATTTGAGGGAAAAAGAAAGCTTTTACCTTTACTCTCACACCCATCTCCATAGAAATGCCATTTCAACAATGGGGGTTAGACTTCATTGGAGAAATACACCTAGTGTCCTCAGCCCAGCATAAGTGTATTTTGACAGTCACTAATTATTTTACCAAATGGATAGAAGCCATCCCTTCTAGACAAGCTACAGACTCTGTCATTACCTCCTTCTTGGAAAACAATGTCCTGTCAAGATTTGGATTCCACCAAAAGCTCATCAGTGATAATGTAGCTGCTTTTAAGTCCAAGAAAATGATAGACTTCTGTAACAAATACCACATCACCCTTGGCCACTCCACTGCCTATTACACTCAAGGTAATGGACTTGCAGAACCCTATAACAAAAGCCTTATCAATATCATTAAGAAATTATTGGAAGACAACAAAAAGACATGGAACAAAAAGTTGGTCAATTCCTTATGGGAAAATAGACTAACCACCAAAAAGTCCATTGGTACATCTCCCTATCAGTTAGTATATGGGATGGATGTTGTTTTTCCATCCTCTTTGGGAGTGCCAGTGATGAAGATCATCCAGGAGTTGTAGGTAGAACCAAATGATATCCAGAGAAGCATAAATCATACCACACACTTGCAACATACCAGAGAAGAAGTATATGTAAAATCACAAGTAGTCCAGGACAAAATCAAAAAGATATTTGATAAAAAGACCAAAGTTGATGATTTTTAGATAGGTGATAAGGTTCTTAAGTGGGATTCAAGAAGAGAAGACAAGGGCAAACATGGCAAATTTGATTTTCTATGGCAAGGCCCTTATGTCATTTATGGTTACAGAGGTAACAATGCTTTTTTCTTTAGAGAGGTAGATGGATCAGATCTACCAGGGGGACCTGTCAATTGTAGAATGTTGAAGCATTACTTTTCCACATATTAACAATAGTTCACTTTACTTTACTCATTGTATATAACATTGCAGAGTTTAGATTGGAGTGGATGGTAATCTTTTGAAGTTGAAGCCCGGAGAGAAGGCCATGAGCTTTGAAAGTTTCACTATCATAAGTATGAATAAAGCAGAATCACAGAGTAAAAGTTTACAAGGTAACTTCAGTCACATTTTCAGAAGCTACTAATCATAAAGTTCTTGACATTTCACCAGGAAATGCCATCCCCATGTGGAGCCACTGTTAGGGTCCTATATAATAGGATTCATAATTTTGAATTGGCTATGGTTAGTCTTGTAATATTGTACATACTTTTGCTTTCTGCAAAATGTTTTCCATATTAAAAATTAAAAAATGTAAAGAGGGTATGTCCTAAAAGAAATATCAACAGACAAAAAGAATATGAAATGATCAAAAAATGAAAATATATGAACCCCAAACAAAAACAGATCATGAAAGTGTGCAAATTCAAGTGCCACTACTTTTTACTTCACTGTACAAAATAATGGTTGTGTGAAGCTTGTCATAAATGCCACGGCCCATGATAGTCAAATAGCTTAATCTTGATTAATTTATGCTTTAAATTTCATGTTTATAGATAGAGAATAAAGATCTAGCCAAACTATTTAACCTTGGCAGATCAGTAGTTAGGTAGAGAAATAAAAATGTGCTCATAAGCTTAATCTAAGCCATTGGAAGTTATAAGGTTAGAATTAGATAGTTTGCTTGTCAAAAGAAAAGGAAAGAAAGGGTCTGCTAGCTTAAATGCACCCAATAAAATGAAGAAAAAATGTTAGGATAAGTAAAGGGTAGGTAGAAGAAAGGTTACAAATGTACAAGGTTGTTAAATCATAAGCACATTTATCATGCTTAATCCTATGTTGCAGTGTGTAGGAGCATTTATGAGAGTGAAAGGATGTTCACAAGTTGATTTAATCAACTTCCCCTCATTTCATTTCATCCCCCACTACATACTTACTAATTTCCTCATTATCCCATCATTTCTTATGAATATACCCTTTTCCCATCATTTTGACCCTTACCCCTTGGTTTCATACATTTCCCTAGCAAATTACCCTCAAAAGGTCATCCCTCTACCCTAAACCCCTTTTCCCTAGTGTGAAACCCACTCCCCATTGAAAAAAATCCTCTCCCCCCTCATTAATTTCCCTAAAAACCCATAAAAACCCTTTATCCTAAGTTTTATTCCCCCCAGAGCATTATTTAATTAACTTCCTGACATAAACCCTTTTAACCCACCATCCTTGGTGCGGTTAAGAAAACCCCACCACATTCAACCCTGGTCCCACTTTATTAATCCCGCTCATTGTATTTTAATCCCGACTTTATTCATTAATTAATTATAATTAATTCCCTGGGCCCTGCAAATATCCACCCCTATTCCCTTAGTGTTGTTTTACCATGCGACAGCTGTTAGATCTTTCACCCCTAGATCTGACGGCACACATCCATATTGCGCTAATTCTTTTTCTGATCTTTACTAGCCCGAGAGCACGCGAGATTCGCAGTTTTGCTCGGGCCCTTTTCGACTATGTGGCAGCTCTAGGCGAAATTGCGTGCTCTTAGGGAAATACCGCCCGACTGCCAAAAGCGGTGCGATGGCCCCTGAAACCACCTCCCTGACAAAAGTCGAACCATCCACTGTTCATTATGAATTCCTCGCTAAATTGTAACCGTTGCCGGTTAAAAGGCCGAAGACGCCCATTTTGACTCTTTTCGCTCATTTGCACTATGAAAGTTTCCTAAGCCTTCGTGCGCCAACCTAAGCCTCTGCAATCAAATTTCATCATTGATTATCTTCCAAACAGCTTTGGACACCCAATTCAGCCATGCAGTGCACAGCTATAGCAACCATACCCTCTACAGTCATGTTTGAAACCGATTTGCAACCTAAACCACCAATTTCCAGGTATTTTGAGAACAAACCAGAACGACCCTCTTAAGTTTGAAAATGTACAGTCAATTCAAACATTAATTAATTGAATTTAATTAATTTTCCCTGGACTTGAGAGTATTTCCACCCGAATACCCAAACCCATATTTTGCAAATTGCAAATTACCCTTTTACTCCACCAGAGTTTTCAAAGTTTCATTTCTACAGCCTTTATAAGCCTAATTCACACTTTTCCCCCTAAAAAATGGCTGCCTAGACCTTTCTGGACACGAGACCTATGTCTACCCCTCACCTGGACATAGACCATTTGGCACTAGCAAATAGGGATTTCTAAATAAAAGACACTGCTACTCTGGCCCACCTTCTGAAGCTCCACTGTTGGAGTTAGGATAGATTTCTAAACCAAGCAGATGACATCCACCTTTAGGAATCCAATTTACCCAAATACACATTTCCAGAAGTTCACCCTTTCACTCATATAGTACATTTTTGTCATGCCTGATATATCCCTAGCCAAAGGGCTATTGTTACCCTAAACTAGTAGTTGTTATTTACCATTACATTAGAGTCCTTCAACCAAATGCTACAAATCCAGCCTAGCCCTAATCAGACTCCTCTATCCATTGGAGACCTGTTGAACTTGTACACCACACTGGACCTATTTAAGATAAGGCAAATCTTCGAGACTTTCATCATTGAAGACCGTCATACTCCTATAGATACTCCACCCTATGCTGCTACCATTTTCTCAGAGACTGGCAGACACATAATCACCATGCTCCCATGCTTCCTAAGATACACTTTAGATGAGCATGTGGATGAGGTCATCCTGTCCGTTTTTACTCCAAGCAAGCCTCCTGCTATCATCTACAATTATGCTCAGTTCATTGCAGACAAAATGCATGAATAATTCACCAAACTGCCCACTGAAACAGTCTTCAAATACTCTTCAGTGTTGTTTTATACGTTTTTGTATTACCAAACAAATAAGTTCCCTATAAGTATTTAGAAGTTGGATACCAAGGGAAAGGAGAGATCAGTGGTCTACTAGACACCCTTGGTCAACAAGTTTTCCACAACATTCACCTACAAAGACTTCATAGACTCCTTTGTATACCCAGTCATGAACATGCTAACTGGTAACACTCAACATAGGATCAACCAAGAAATCAAGAGAGTATTACAGTAGGCTAAGAACAACAAGGTGGGAGGCTGGTACTTGTACCAGAACCACACTGAGATCAGAGTTTATGGCTGCCAACTAGCCCCCTATAAGTTGCCAAAATACCTCCCTATGAGGATATTTTCACTTGAGTACTTCAGAGAAATCATCAACTCTGATGAGGTCAACTTCCTATCTGCTAGGAAGAAAACCTAGTTTAAGATGAAAAGCCAATTAGGCCCATTCATTTGCAACAACAAAGAGGCTAGACCAGAGGTTGACAAAATACTACAATAGATGAAATTCAGCGACAGCTTCATGTGGCAGTATGACCCTCATGGGGTTAAAAATAAACTTAGACTCAGGGTCAAGTTGGGACCATACATCCACCACCCAAGACCTGACATTTAATAGTTTGCCAACCAATCCGAGTGGGTGGAAAACACATTGATTGATATGGAAAACATAGTTGTGGATGTTGAAGACACACTGATTGATCTTGAAAAACAATTTGACCAAAACTCTTTCCTGCGGGTCCCAAAACTAGGGGAGCCAATGAACATTCCTCCTGTCCTTCAGACCCCAGCCACTGAGGAGAAGAATCCAAAGAGGAATAGGGAAGAGGCATCCAGATCTGCCATGAAGACTACAAAGGAGTTGTTTGAGCTAAGGAAAAGGCCGAAGTTGAATCCTGTGTCTGAATAGGAGGAGAATATTGAATCAGTGGAAATAACTGACACGGAAACAATGGGTAGAGGAGCAAAGATACAGTTGCATCAGGTGAAACACAATAGCCATCAACCTCCAACACCCAAATGATAGAGAGACAACAAAGTGTTGAGGTTTCTTCCTTTGTCAGGCCAACTGACAGGGAAAATTATATCAAAGACAGGTTCAAAGAAATAAATATGGGGAATGAGAAGTTGAAGGTAGAGACATATGCCCAATACTTCAAACATACACCACCCAACTAGAGAAGATTGATGTCAACCTTTGACATCAAAGCAGGAAAGATGTAGGTGTCATTTTTGTAGCCCACTGTGCAGCAACCAAAGACCTCGGCTGACTATAAGAAGACTAATTTTGACGTGATGGCCAGGGATGTTCATCCCATTGACTGAATAGAGTTTGTAATATTCCTAATTAGCTATGGCTAATTGGAATATTCGATTTTGTTCAATTTTTGCCTTCTATAGTTATTTGTAAATAAAAAGTGAGGAAGGGGGAACATAACTCACTTTAGAATAAAAAGTCACTTCTTAGGTAGCACAACGTTGTGACTTAAGGGGGAACTAAGGGGGCCAAAGGGGGACGCAGAAATGGTGCCCATGCAGACACATGGAGGGACTGCGCAGGAGGGAAGGAACACATGGTAAGAAGGGGATCATGCAGGAGAAAGTGAGCCTAAGGATTGTGAGAGACAGAGGCTATAAAATAGAGAGAAACCCCCTCATTTGGGATCATTCTGGTTATTAGCATTTGTGATAGTCATTTCGACTTAGAGCACGTTGGCTGTTTAGCTAGTTTGCAGCATTGTTTAGTGCATTGAGTGTCTCCATTTGGAGATCTCACCCTTAGCCCTGGGGGACTTCGAGTGCCTACTTGGGCAAGGTATTTCCATTGGCATTCCAGCAGTAGATTCATCAGCATTTCAGCACTAGTTTCATCAGCATTTCAGCAGTAGTTTCATCAGCGTCTTTAAGGAACTGCACAAAACCCCAAGGGGGTGATTTTCAGGGGTCGGCCATTTCAGAAAAGATTTCTGGGTTTTTCTAGATTTTTTTAGTAAAGTCCGATTCCAGATTTTTAGCCTTTTTTGAGGAGTGGAGCAGCTCCAAATCCTCATTCGATTTCCAGTAGCAGCAATAGGATGACAGTTTCCCAACAGCTGGGATGCGTATCAATGTGAGGCCATTCCAGGAAATATTTCTGGGTTTTTCTGGGTTTCTTGAGTAGAGCCAAAATCTAGAGTTTCAGCTTTTTCCGAGGAGGGGAGCAGCCCCAAATCATCATTTGTTTTCTAGCAACAACAGCAGCATCCACGCAGAGAAGCCATTCTTGTCATTCTGAGAGTATTTCTTCACTTGCCTTGTGCAAGTCAAGGTGCCTTCTGTCTAATCACCTTTTGTACTCATTTATTGCTCAGTATAATAAAATGGCTTAGCATTTCTCGCTGCATTTCTTGTATATCTGCTTATATTTCTGGTTTACATTATTATATGCTATTCCACTGTTATTTTATCACTTATGGGTTATTATATCATTTGCGCATATTTGGTTGGAGTTTGTTGGGGTTTGTGGTATAGTCCGGGTTAGGAATATTACAGTGGTATCAAAGCATAGATCTGGGTCAGCCTGTGGAGCTAGCAATCTATGACACCAGGGGGAAAACCCTATATCTATTATAGAGGTTAGAGATACAGAGACACTGGCGTAGGTTGGAGAACACTTATGGGGAGGGAGAATGTGTTCCAGTGGTGGACGCAGAATAGGAGGAGCCTGTGGTGGACACGGAGCAGGAGGATCCAATGGCAGATGGCGACAGGAAGAGATTTGTAGATATGCTCCTCAAATCCGTGCAGGATCTGTCGAGGCAGATTGAGGTGATGGGGCAGACATTCACGGCAGTAGAGGCTAGACAGCATGAGAGCCCATAGGTTTTTTAGGTTGGTGAGGGATCGGGCGCATCCCACCATTTGCCAAAGCAGCGTGATACTGCGCAGCAGGTGGCCACACATGCCCCTACACACTCTACCATGCCCACCTTCTTAGGAGCAGACACGGGGGCCGCAGCCCAGTAGGAGGCAGAGCTCGGGCATATGGGTGATTATTTTGCAGAGTACCAGGCCTATGGGTAGGAGTTTAGGGAAGCCCTCTCATTCAGAGATTTTGTTCAGCTCCAGTGGGATAACAGACCCCACGATCATCACAGAGGGTACCGACATTACCATGATGGCGACACCCACCGTGCAGTGAGCAGGTTCCACTTGCCTACGTTTGATGGCTCATCAAACAATTCAGCAAAGTCTTGGGTGGAGAAGCTGGACATTTATTTCAAGCTTAACCATATGTCAGAGGTAGAGGCCATCAAGGTGGCAACATTGCATTTAGATGGCGAGGCCCAGGATTGGTGGTTTCATGGGATGGTTACATTGGGGCACTCCACAGTGACGTCATATGCCGAGTTGACCAGGAGACTGATGGAGCAAATTGATCGGAGGGATCCCGAGCAGCATTTCTTTGAGCTGACGAGGGTCAAACAGACAGAGAGCCCAGAGACCCACATTGCAGATTTCTTGAGGGTCTTCGTGATGGTGCCAGACCTCTCCATGACACGAAGGGTCTATATGTATGTTGAGGGGTTAGCAGAGCCACTTTGAGGTCTAGTTCGATCCACTAGACCAGCTACGCTCCAGGATGCTATCAACAGGACTCGGGACTTACAAGATGTCTTACCCGAGACCCGGACACCTTACCCCCAGAGACAGACTTTCCAGTCTAAGGGGAAGGATGTGAGGATTCCACCTCCAAAGGGAAATCTAGGACTAGTACAGCTTGACGATGATGCTAGGAGGGAGCTGAAGAAGAAGCGGTTGTGCTTCACTTGTCAGGAGCCATGGGCACTAGGACATAGATGTGCTGCTGGAAAGCACATTTTATTGAGGTCTTCTCTGAGAGCAGTGGAGAAGAGGATGATGAGGAGGATGTGGAGGCAGGAGATAGCCATGCCATACAGAGACCTTTGCCACCTCCACCACCAACAGCAGGTGGTGCATCTTTTGCACCCACCGGAGGGGCCCTTGCAGTGTTGCGGGGAGTTCCGAAGTATCTGACACTATGCATACGAGGAACAGTACGTGGCCAGCGCGTATCAGTTTTGGTGGACATTGGGGCAACCCACAACTTCATCGATGCCCAGATGGTTGAGCGCAGAGGTATACAGACAGACAACTTCGATGGGTTTTCAGTCTTTGTCCCAGGAGATCAGACCACGACGTGTGCTCGTTATGTTCCAAAGCTTTCAGTGACGATGGGCACCTGCACATTGACTAATCATTTTTTCGTGGTTGATATTCCGGACACCAACATGATACTGGGTGTTTAGTGGCTTATCGCTCTAGGGAAGGCCACGACAGATTGGAAGACCCTGGAGATGGAGTGGGATGATGAGAAGATAGGGAGGCATGAGAAGATATGGGGACAACACATATCTGCCTCAAACTGTCTCAGCTCATCGGATGGAGGCAGTCTTCCGAAAGGGAGACATAGAGTGGGCAGTGGAGCTGCGTGCATCAGAGGCAGGAACTACAGGGCAAACGATACACCCAGAGCTACAACCTATCCTTGATCGGTATGCCATAGTGTTTGGGGAGATTCCACTAGGACAGCCACCATATCGGGGGTTTGATCACACCATCGAGCTTGAGCAGGGCATACAGGCCATGATTACCACCCCCTATAAGCACCCCAAGGCCTATCGGGATGAGATTGAGCGAGCTATCCAGGAGTTGCTTGCATTGCCAGATTTCACACAGCCATTTGTTTTGGAGTGTGATGTGTCGGGAGAGGGGATCGGCGCAGTATTGATGCAGGGAGGTCACCCTATAGCATTTGAGAGCCGGAAGCTCCTTCTGCATGAGAGGTTGTATTCCATATACGACAAGGAGATGCTAGCCATCATGCATGCATTGGCTAAGTACCGACAGTATTTGGTAGGCAACAGGTTCAGGGTGAGGACTGATCACAACAGCCTCAAGTTCTTTTTGGAGTAGAAGCAACTACAGGAGAGGCAGCAGAAGTGGATCAGTAAGATCCAAGCATATGACTTTGACATTGAGTATGTCAAAGTTAAGAACAACGTGGTAGCAGATGCCCTTTCATGTAGACCAGCCACGTCGTCTCTTATGAGCTTGGATACAGATTAGAGGGCTCAACTCTTAGTAGAGTACTCCAAGGACAGATTTACATGTGAGGTTCTGGATGGGCAGGTGGCAGATGACAGGTACAGGGTGGTCGATGAGATCATCTACTACAGGGACCGGATCTTCTT
>APFE030089735.1:88031-135798 GCA_000404065.3 Pinus taeda
TGATAGTCATTTCGACTTAGAGCACGCTGGCTGTTTAGCTAGTCTGCAACATTGTTTAGTGCATTGAGTGTCTCCGTTCGGAGATCTCACCCTTAGCCTCGGGGGACTTCGAGTGCCTGCTCAGGCAAGGTATTTCCATTGGCATTCCAGCAGTAGATTCATCAGCTTTTCAGTAGCAGTTTCATCAGCATTTCAGCAGCAATTTCATCACCGTCTTTGAGGAACTGCACAGAACCCCAAGGGGGTGATTTTCGGGGGTCAGCCATTTCAGAAAAGCTTTCTAGGTTTTTTCTGGGTTTTTTTAGTAGAGTTCGATTCCAGAGTTTCAGCCTTTTCTGAGGAGGGGAGCAGCCTCAAATCCTCATTCGCTTTCCAGTAGTAGCAACAACATGACAGTTTCCCAGCAGCTGGGACGCAGATCAGTGTGAGGCCATTCTAGGAAAGCTTTCTAGGTTTTTTCTGGGTTTCTTGAGTAGATCCCGAATCTAGAGTTTCAGCTTTTTCCAAGGAGGGGAGCAGCCCCAAATCATCATTTGTTTTCTAGCAGCAGTAGGAGCACAACAGCAGCATCCACGCAGAGAGGCCATTCTTGTCATTCTGAGAGTATTTCTTCACTTGCCTTGTGCAAGTCGAGGTGCCATCTATCTAATCACCTCTTGTACTCATTTATTGCTTAGTATAATAAAATGGCTTAGCATTTCTCGCTGCATCTCTTGTGTATCTGCTTATATTTATGGTTTACATTATTATATGTTGTTCCACTGTTATTTTATCACTTCTGGGTTATTATATCATTTTCACATATTTGGTTGGAGTTTGCTGGGGTTTGTGGTATATTCCGAGTTAGGAATATTACAGAGTTCCACAAACAGGCTGGAGAAATGATTTACTCCACCCTTACAGGAAAGGCCATGGCTGCCCACAAGCTGCAGGATTCATTGGATAATGTGACAACCCAGTACAAATTGGAGAAGGCCTCTTCACAGGACAAAGACAATAGGATAAATTCATTAGAGGACTTGGTCATTGAGCTAGCCCATCATCCAAGTGACATTAAGGCAACTGAAAAGATGATTAAAAAGAAGAATGAGGATATAGTAGCCCTCAAAAAACAGCTTAAGCTGCCTGATTTACAACATCCACGGACAAAAGAGGTCCTAGAGAGTCATACCAATCATGAAGAGATGATGGACCTAGTGCTGCAGCTGAATGATCAGTTAAAGGAGATGGAGAAAGAATTGGATAGCTTGATTCATCTCAAACAAGCTAGTCTTGATGATGCTCCTACAACTGTCATCCCAACAGTTACCATTGTTGTACCTTCTACTTTGGCAACATCCTTAGCTCCCACTGCTCCAATGGTCACAACACTGCCGGCATCTATACCAACTACATCAGCAACAGGGTCTACAGGTGATGAAGCAAACAGGTTGGTCAAAGCAATGGAAGAAATGTCCATTCAGACCACTGAGATGAACATGCTTAAGGAAAAAGTAACCAGTCTGGAAACAGACTACAAGCTTGCCCAAATCATGCACAAAGAAGAACAACATAAGTCTACAAGAATGAATGAACAAATCAAAAGCCTGGAGAAGGAGCTGACATTGAATGAACCTCTAGGTCAGGCTAAGGAACAACTGTGGGCCAATATCATTGACTCTGTCAATGATATTTGGCCATCCATCCAGGTTATTTTTGAACAAATTGATTTGATAAAGCAGGCTACAGAAGCCATTCAGAGGGTTAAAGAGGAACTTGGAGACCTGCCAGAGGAAGCTACAAGGAACATTCACTTCCTCAACTCCAAGAATAGGTATGAGCTGCAGGAATTAGAGATACCTGATAGAACAAGTATAATTTTGGAAGTGAAGAGGGTCCTCACCAAGAGGAATTTCATGTTGAACTTAGAGGATAAGTGCCAAACCATGCAGTTGGCCATTGACAGATTCATGGTGAAGTTCAAAATTTTGAGGCAAAAGTGTTTACCAAATCCCTTGGTTATAAACGACAAATTAATGACCCGGGAGGACTATAATAAAAAGATCAGAGAAGTGTCCAAAGATCAGGTAAATACTTCATCCATGAAGGGTATACCTACTGGAAAATTATTGTATCAGACTTTTGAGAATTTGTTTTACCTCCAGCATGAGGTAAAACACCTTTTTGTCAATAAGCCTACTTTTGCCAAGAATACAAAGGCAGATGAGATCTACAGGAAGATGCTCAATATCCAATTACGAGATGCTAAGACATGGGAAAAACTAAATGATTTACTGTAGAAATACACAGTAAAAATGTAAAGTGTACAATAAAAGTAAAAGGGCACAGTAAAAGGATATTGACAGGTCAGCCAGGTCAAAGTGTATCAGATGAAAGCTCAGAGTAAATAGAACATCCAGCGTGAAGACCAAACAACAAAGCAGATCAAAGTGCAAAATATCAAAAGATCAAAGCCAGCAGAACCTAAATAACAGGGTCAACAAGCAGCAGTTCAATCGTTGTCTCTATCTTCTTGCATGAAGATATTTGTTTCTCCTAGATTAGTTCCCAAGACAGTTTGGGATACTTTGTAAATTATTTTTGTATAAATACTTCATTATTCGAAGTATTGAGGGTGGATTGCTATACATTTGTAGAGTTATTTTGATCTTAAACCTAAGGGTTATTGTACCAATTTTCAAGTCAATAGACTGGAGCAAGTAATAAAAAGATTACACTACAAGATTCATGAGATGAGCTATTGCAGTGAAGTATCTTCTTTGTCTGATTTTGTTACTCTCTTATGTGTTTCATAAACTGAAATGTTATCTAAATTTGAATGAATTAACTAGAAATTTCACTCAGAATTTGTTTAAGTACACTCTGTTTTGCACAGTTAATCATTTATATGTTTTCCTCTAATATCCGAATTTGAGAACCCTTAATTGCTCTCCCATCCCGGTTGACCTCTTTCATTTCTCTTCATAATCTGGCCTAAGGAACCCTTAATTGCTCCGTGGATCTGATTGGAAACCATTTCACCATCAATCCTTTGAGATCTGTAGTAACCCCTCTATATTTCCCTGTAGACACTGTTTTTAGAACTTAATCCAGTCTTGTTTGTCTAGCATTTTGACCCCATAGCCCAATGGTAAAAGCAACCTTCTGTTCATCTAAGTAAGTAATCCCACCACCCAAATTCAAATAAAAAACCCAAGCACAATGATAACTAGCCTAAAATCAAATAACTAAACAAATTTAAAATAATAAGAGAGAGCCCTCTCTGAGATTAGGAAGGCTAGATCCTGATCTCCAAAGTTGGTTTGTGGTTACCTCTATCATTTCTTTTTTTGATAACTTAGAAGAAGTTTTGGAGTGATAACAGGTTTTTTTTTATGCTTTCACAATTGAACAAGAAGGAAAATGGTGGCCTCAATCATAGGTACAAATGTTCATGAAGGAATAAGAATTTTACCTTTGTCATGAGTTGTAAGAATTTCAAAATGACGGTTGTTCATACCTTCGTCGTTATAATTTGCAGAGAAGTACGCTTCCATCATCGCATTACTGTGTATAACAAAGGTGCAACAATGCCTAAACTTTTGAACAGAGTCACGTCACCTCATCATGTGCATACGAGTTTACATTTTCTTAGAATAAACACATATCTGTAACTCATACCATAAATGCATGTGTGATATAACAAAGAGTTAAAATTCTCCCCTACATAACCATACACATATGTGTTAGCCAGTAAGCATATAAAAAATGCTTTATAACCGCATATAAACCAATGTTTAGTATTGTCAAATAAAATCACAGCCAAAATAAAAATCCAAAATAAAACTAAATCCAAAATAAACCAAATCAATATGTCATTTGATTCCATCAGGAATTGAAGTTGACTTCCATGTACAAATCTAAGCTCCTAGCCTCACTTGAGGATGCCACCAGGATATGTGGCCATAACAACTTGTAAAAGTTACAGGGAAAACGGAAAATAAGGAATGGAGATGCCAACACATGTCAGAGCTTCAGCGAGAATGTTGTTTACCTTTGTCATTTTTTTATTAGATTATAATGCATGTTTAGACATTGCCCTAAATGAGGATTCCACATGAGTCAATTAGTGGGCGAGTAACTTTTCTCTTTTTATTCATTCTTTAAAACATTTACTTAATAATTAGACACCTAATAACACATTTCCCTGCTTTCATAAATCTCTATGTAAACTACTAATCTCATTCAAGTTGAAGCAACCCCTTTCAAAAGTATATACCCCTACGCCCACCCAATAGAGATAATCATTGGAAATGCACGAACAATAGAGGAAAATCTATGCGTTATGTTTGAGCGGGGGTTATAGTAGCATAAATAGATGTCGGAATGACTCCATATAAATATGCAATAATTGTTATAACATTTTGGAATCTAGACTCACTATGCTTTCTTTTATTTCAACATCAATCATACTCAAATTCACAGGTTTCTCTCAAAGCCCCTTTCTTCTTTCGTTCTATCTCACTTCGTCGAATGAATTAACAACATAAAAGGAAAGAGTTCGAAAATTATATCATTTCCTAATGTCATCCTTACCTGGGGAATCAATAACTGTTGTTCTTACCATATGCAGCAATATGCAATAATACTCCATTATGTTGTTGGACTGTGACATTGGAAATATCACACTTCATATTAAGGAAATTTAACATTTATTTGCTTCAAAAATGTCAAAACAAACTTATGTGTCGGTAGGGACTCCCATCTTTGTGTAGTCCTTGTTTTCTCATAACCATTCTAATATGTATTCTCATCTTCCACATAGTACAAGTTTCAACATCATTTAGAGGTCCATTTCATATTAAATATCCATTTTACTAATAATATCTTCCAAGACCACCCATTAACCCTACGCTATATTAATTTAAGTTGATATTTAATATGACAATCATGTTTATTATATATAAGATAATATTAAAGAAGTTTATATCTAACATAATTATATTTATTATAGACTAACTAAAATTAAAAGATGAAAATAAATTTTTCTAGTGGTGTAAATTAAAAATATTAAAATTACTTTAAATTTAATAAATTTGCATTCCATATTTTAATTAGAGTAATTTTGAACATCATTCTTAATGTAATCTAATTTATGGGGATTATAATTCATATGCAATTGTCCCATATCATTAAAGGATTTTACATAACTAAATTTGGGATGTTTATTGCATTCTCATCAATATAAGATGAAATTAATCATCATTACCATCAACATCATGATTATACTATTTGTATAGTCTATTATATGACTTACTTGTTTGCTACCTCTTCTTGCTCCCAAACAATATCTTCATTGTGTTGCTAGCATTCTTTCTAATCCATTACATCTTCTTCCACCACGTTTTTTTCGTGTTCCCCGTCTTCTCCTACTTTGGAAAATCTTTAGATACACATTGTATAGGCATTCCTCTTTGATAGCAACAAATAACAAATTACAAACTTGATCCACCTAAAACATATGAATAAAATACCTGTTGGCATTGTTTTTTTGTGAAGTAAAAGATGTATTGCTTGCAATCAAATATTTACATACATAACTATTGAATTTTGTGTTGACCTGCCATTGGGGAAACCAAAATTGACCTAGAACTTCAATTGATTCAAAATGTCAAACGATAAGAGAAAATTTATAGTTATGAGAAACATAACATAAATTATTTCCATTTGGGCAGAAGGACCTTTCTCATCCTAAAAGCTAATGCAATGAGACATAGGAAAAAACTAAAAACAAGGGACTAGATTGACTTGCATGCCTATTTCTCTAAATCAATTGCTTCCACGGGGATGGGCTCCTTATTGCTTCTCGGGGAGCAGTTGGGATCAGGAGGGGTGCCCATTGTCCTTTCTATTCTCATGAGCTTGTCATCCATTGCAATTAGATGACACTACATTTGATTCAAAGTAAAGATAATTCTTCCTTGACTTCATTCATGTCTACAATCACTCTCCCCAAAAGAAACTTTAGATGCTTGTAGATGACCATGGTGTACATATATTGATTGTACCTTCCTCTGGTGTGACCCGCATCAGGAACCCAATCTACCACTTTTACAAGGATCTTTGTGTCTATAAGGTTGCATCTGTCATTGGAGAGATCTCTTTCCACTTATGTGATCTCCCCTTTGACTGGTTTAGCGAAAGATCTCTGTAGCACATGGTTGAGCTTCCAACTCAATTCTATGCTATGAAGTGACCTTTTTATTAGTAGTGTGCTACTCCCACATGCACTCTAGCCGTTTTCACAGGTGTGGTACAATAGTGGAAGGAGGAGAGAAATGTACCATGAGTGAGAAACTCCGAGAAAGTGGAGGGCCAATGACTCTGTCTCGAAATCCAACAAATATCTTCTGAAGCATGAGCGACCCATATACCTATAACAACTATGGTGGTAAATATTGGGACAAATAAAAAGTTATAAGTAAGTATAAACAACCATAAAATCACACAATACCTAAGTAATCCTATATTGTCAAGCTCTGAAGGTGGATCGCCTAGAAGGCTGCAAATGGCATCAAGTTTGTTGTAGTTGAAGGGGTGGAGGAGCACTTATTAAAGTTGTGTATATTCCACCCCAAGAATGAGGATGTCAAGAGGGAGGGCATCAATTGCAATATGGGTTAAGAAAAAACCCAGGCAGTGTTGACTTTCCTACCAATTTTGCGGGTCGACAATTTGTCAAAATCCATTAGAAGGTTGATGCACCAAGCATAATAAGAAGAGATAATTGCTTGACTTGGAGATCCTTGTGTGAAGAATAACCATGAGTTTGAGGATAATAGATCTCTACTAGGGAAATAGAATTATATGCCCCTTTGAACCATACTATGAAGTTAATATCCTTCCTTGACGTGCAAAACCATGATGAAGTTCCCATTGAACGTTGATAATTGAATGCTAGGTGGGTGAAGGGAATTTTCCAGTTAGGTGAATCCATGAGATAAGTGCTACTAGCCATGAAATCCCATTGAAAATCCATTGAAACTTCCCATCACACAGGTGAGAGAACAAAGAATTGAATACTATGCATTCCCTTTAGGTGATGAATTGTGGCGAGATCCCTTGCGAATTTGATGTCTTATTAAGAGCCTTAAAAGGGCATGTTGCCATGTCTCGATGGAATGTGGATTGGTGGTTTGAAAACAACATGCCACACCTCCCCCCTCATTTTGCTTGAGTAGCCACCTAATTTGAAGAAAATACCCACTTACATTAACTTGGAAGGGCATATGTATTTGTACTCAGCATGTGTCTTGCTATACTAATCATAGTAAATCAATTATTATTATCAATAACTATTCTTTTAACATATTGTAGCAACAACTTGTACCACTTAACTTTAAAGAGAATAAATTTGAATTATTTGAACTCTCACTCCATTATGTCTTTCAAATAACCATAATATATAAGATTAGCCTTACTGGATACGTTAGTCACTTGGAATGTTGCAATTATTCCACAATTAGATCTTTCCTTCATATTAGAGCATATGTATATCCCTTCCTTGGCCATCTAACGCTACACACAATACTTGTTAACCTCATTAAGCATCTATGGGGCATAATTTAACCTCTACAATGATATATTATAGAGTTTTCATGCAAATATAAAACAACAATGGGAAGAAAATATTGTATGTGTTCCTTGTTATTTAATTCATTATATTAGCAAGATAGAAAAGCATTCCACAAGAAGAAAACTATGAATACTTATAAGCAATTAAATATATGATTAAACATGTCATTAAAGGGACATGTTCCACATATCTATAGGAATTAACTAAGGGTTCAAACATGTTGTAGTGGCTGCAACACCCTCCAAAATTTTGGCCTACACTCAAATTTTGGAGCCTACTATGGATCATGTGATTGGTCGTTTCTGAGTCTCTTATTGATCAACTGATGATTTCAAGATCCCTTCTTGAATCTCAAGTGTCGTTCACACTTTTATCTTTATATAGCAAGTGTCATCCTAGGGCATGGGAATTATCGCTTATCACGCAAAGGGGAATTTTTGTTTACTTCAAGGGGCAATCTTTGTGAAAATGAGTTGTTCTTATCATATAGACATGTTTCGCACTCACTTCCATATTTTCACGCACTATTACACAAGTGTCGTCATTATCATCACAAAGTCTATATTTGATGCCACACTTGTCTTAAGTTGCCATAGAGATTGTTGCACTAAGGGAAGTATGTTTTCATATGTTCTAGATGATCTACATTGTGTCACAAAGTGTCCAAGTGTGTGGTCACAGTCAAGTTCTATCACTGTTCACATCAATTCCAAAACTGCGCACTTCGCCTCATCTAGCCTTCCTAAACTGCGCACTTCGCATCTTCTAGCCTCAAGTTTTTCCCTTGTTTGTTGGAACTATGCAATGTGCGGAAGCCTAGCCTCCCTTGGCACATAAAACTACGCAGATGCTTCTCTCAGTGTCCTTTCCCTCAGTCGGACCTCACTACCTCCAGAAATTGCACAGTTTTGTCCTTCAAGCTTCCTTGAGCTACACATTGTGCAGTCTCAGTTGCCTAATCCTCCTTGCCTCCTGAAACTGCATAGTTTTTCCTCCCAACGCCCCATCCTGTAGCCTCCACTACCTGCTTGAACTGCACAAATTTTTCCCTTAGTGGGAACTGCACAATTTTTTTCCTTAGTGGGCATTACACAATATTATCCCTTTATCCAGACTAGTCACTGAGCCTTCCCCCTTGACCTACTATCAGTTCCAGCCCAATCAATGGATTATCATGCAACATCTTATACTAGGGATTTATTAGACTGATGTCATCTTGTCATGAGTGGATTGCAACTACAAGAATTCTACCATGCTATGGCAAGATGACGAAGAAGAAGATGAAGAAGGAGGACATGCTAGATGAAAATTAAGGAGCTGAAGAGAAAAGATAATCATCAGATAAGAAGACCAAGGAACCCTGGGGTATGATAAAAGATCAAAGATAAGGACAACATGAAGACCCCATTTGATTCACAACCCTTTGGAGGGTAGGTACAAAGAACAAAGCACATCTCTCATGAAGTTGAAATGCACCTCTTGGTGTAGTATGAAGGATAACTTATCAATGTCATATCATTATGTCTTTAATGACATGTATGGTTGCAAACATTGAAAGTCATTCCATGTGTTTTATCTAAGTGTTTTGCTCCCTTTTGCAAGATAGGCAAGATGTCGTCTTTTCGCATGCTGGCTGTCATAGTTTATGCATAAGCTCATTCTAGTGGTTTCAAGGGCCCATATTTGTGCTTGTGAGTTTTCCTAACCATATAAACACATGTCATACTCATTCACAAAGTTTTTAGCGTTATCACACAAGTGTTGTCACGGTCATCATGAAGCATATCTTAGAGGTTGCACTTGTCATAATTAGTCATGAAGTGGTCACACACCGGAATTTGCATTGTTTATATGTCATGGGTGATCTATGTTGCTGAGTCGTCAAGTATTCTAAGTGTTAGATTGTTATCGAAGCCTTATCACTTCACACATCAGTCCCACTGGTTGAACACTTAGTCATTTCCGAAGAGGATTCTCGACCTTTTAACTTGACTTAACCCAACCTGTCTGGACAGTGCACTGCACAGTCCAAGTCCTCTAGCAGTGGCCTTCACGCTTGAATCTGCGCAATGCGCAGTTCCTGCCTCCCAGGGCTCCTGCACTGCGCAATATATGAGTCCGAGACCCAACCTTCACCTCCAGAATTACGCAATCTTCTTAGACAACCTGGACTAAACTGCACATTACGCAAGCACAAACATCAAGTTGTCTTCCTATGCTCCTAAATTGCGCAATCTCGCAAAATACCAACCTCTCTTCACCTCCATAATTTTGCATAAGCTCCTCCCATGGGTCGTTCCCCTTAGCCTGAGCCACTGTCTGTCAAAATTGCGCAGAGACTATCCCTCAGTCCAACTTGAACTGCACATTGCGCAGCTCTAGGCCTCAAGCCTCAACCTTGGTTTCTAGTACCGCACAATACACAGTCACTGAGCCTCCCTTCCCAACTTGTAACTCAGTTCCAGCTCAATCCTTAGACCAGAATGCACCATCTCAGGCTAGGAGGTTTTTAGGCTGATGTCGTCTCGTCACGAGTGAATTGCAGATACAAGAACCTAGAAGGATGATGAAGGAAGAAGACATGCAAAATACATTCTTGTAGCTGAGCATGCCAGTTGATCTATCAAGATAAAGGGACATCAACTCGTGACCACCACTCAAGGCTTAAGATCATTGAAGATTCTTGTCACCAAGCCATGAGGAGGTGGAAGACAAAATAATTCTCAATAAGACATCGCTCACAGAAGCATTAGTGGCCTGGCACTGCCACAACATCGAAGCAGTTCATATCAGCAGTGCCATGTCGTGTCTTGTCATGAGTTATCATATCCCACATCATCATTATGGACCATGTATATTATTTCAAATGTAAAGTGGAAATCCAAAGGACACACATGAATATGCAGAGTCATGTAAGTTGAAAAGTCATAGGAAGTTAAACAATCATGAGGGTAGTGAAAGAGTCACAAAGGGGAAGCATCACCCCTTGGTTATATATACCCCCCTTATTGTATAAGCAAGGGACTTTTCACCTTCGCTCCTCCCGCAAGGCATTAGAAAGATCAGCTAGTTCTTTGAGGAGCAAGGAGTGGCTTCAATGTCCCACTATTAGGGCTAGTGATCTATATTGAAAACATGTGTCTTGAAACTTTTGCTTAATGACAGAAGATTTTTAAGGCCAACACGTTCTTCATGCATAGACTATGAAAGTTTGTAAGACTTTTTTGGGGATGTTTGTATTTAATGTTTGATTTCACATGTACTAAGATAGTTGAACTATTTCGGTTATTTTAGTACTTATCTTATTGAGAATGTGTTGTAATGGTTGTTATTGTTATCCCACCATTGTGGACTATTATGTGGGATACTAGACAAATCTTTCCTTAATTGTTGGTTGTAATGACTCTCACATCCATTGTGGACTATTCTGCTAGATGTTAGACAAAGTGTTCTATTTCATGTGTATCTCTTCCTGGGTGGTATTATTACCTCTCACTTAGAAGCTCATTTTTCTCCCTCTTTTTCAATAGAATAACCTTGACATAGTTGCAACTACACACTCACCAGGCACACCTCCCTTGCTTTTCAAAGACACCATTGCATCACTCTCTTGTGCTAACAGCTAGAGCCAAGGCAAATCTTTAAGGATTTGGCAATCGAGCCTTTATACTAGATGGGACTCCTACACCAAAAAGTGTGAGGTTTGATTGGGATTTCATATCGAGGAGATCCCCTTGGTTGAGGGATTTCCAACATCGTCAACAAAACCCCAAGTGAAATCATGAAACTCGTAGAGTGAATGAAGCTCTTACGTGGCTCTAAAGTCACTCAACCCAACCCATTGCCTCAATGACAAGCTATATTTTCAGTACACATCTCCCCATGTCCTCTCTCAACACTCAGACCAACCATGGCACTTTCTGCCACTACCTCGCACAACATAAGGAAGGCCTACTCTTTCTTTACTCAAGAGTCCACTAAACTACTCTTCCTTTCTATTGCTCTTCAATGCATGCAAAAATATCCCAATATATTTTCTATTTTTTTATTAATAACCCAGGGGAGAAAACACTTGGTTTCAAGATGGTTAATGATGAGACATGTTGCAAAAAAGCATGGGAAAGAAATAGTACACTCTAAAGGGCAAGGACAATGTTAAGTTAGCCAACCGAAACATTTCCTCTTTTGTTTTTATGGTATCATAATCCTCTTATTGCTTCGCAAGCAACCAATTTGGTGGATATGACTTTATTGTATATATATTTTTATTTTATATATTGATCTAGATCTTTTAACTTTGAGGATGCATTCAGAATTGCATATTAACCAAGTACTTAACACATGAAAAATAAGCGGAAATCATAAAGCAACAATGAGATAAAAGACACACAAACGATTTGATTACAAAGTTCACCTAATGTGGGCTATGTCTTCGGGCCTATTCAAAGTGGGGAGGCCTTCTTTCATTAAGTGGTATCAAAGAAATTAGTTACAAGAAACTTTACAAAAATGACCCTTATACTTCCAATTTGGATGATGGCCAGAAAATGGAGTCCTCGATTGGAGAAACGGACAACACAGTTTGATTCTTGGTGTGAAAACATTTAAAATTGACTATAAACTTGTCAAATTCAGACACTGGTACCTCTCGCCCTATAAGGGAATCTTTTTAGCATCTCAAAAGACCACTCGCTCAAGGTTCCAGTCCTTTGAGCCACTCAGGGTTCCGCTTCGCTCCTCCATCAGTGGTCTGGTTTGAATGGATTTAATTAATTTTAAATAGTGTTAGGTAAGCAAAGCCACTAATGTCGGTTGTTGGCCCATTGGTGGCGGTTGCACGTTGTAACGAGGCGGTTCTGCGTTCGAGTCTCGTCATTGCTTATATTGTTGACGTTTTGTTAACAATATTTATGTATTAAGGTCCAGTGGTTGAATTAATGCGTTGGATCCACCGAGGTTGTGCTAGTCCACTGGGGGTGGCCCACCCACCCAATATATAATATAATATCACTGTTGAGGGGTGGTAGGGTTAGCGACCCGCCACTCCATATATTTTTTTGTTTCTATTTTTTATAGAACATGTGGTTAAAAATCTTCCACCATAAAATAAGGGATATTAGACAAATTAAAGAGGTGATAAATTCGTTTGTTTCGACCTCCATATTTCATGCACCAAGACTCTGCCAAATTGTTGCCTTGTTAGCGACTGCCACTTGGCCCAATTTGACTAGAACTTTGACCAGCTATAACTTGAGTAAACGAACTCGGATTTGAGTGTCGTTCCCACCGTTGGAATCATGGAAACGAGCACTATGATCTGGTCTTGGTTTCACTTCCATCTAAGGAATTTTATTTTTGATCTATTTTCAAGGCCACTTATATTTTTGGATTCACCCTGATCATTCCTCCTCGCTAATGAGCTTTTGGACTACCAGAATATTTATAAGTCAATTGGAAAGTGAGGTAATTTCTCCCTCACTTTCTCCTTTTCAATCCATCGGGTCTTACTTGGATGCATTCCTTTGAAGACAATACGAAGATACTCCACATCTCGCCGTCGTGAAGTCCTGGTTTTCAGTTCAAAAATGATGTCCTATGGTAGCTTGTCCAAGTATTCTGATGCAAAATCATCCACTGTAGGAACTTGTCCAACCTCTTCGGTGTCCATGATCAACGAAGGCTCATAAAGCTTCAAGTTTTCAATGTTCACCACTAATTACATCTGCATGTATGCTGGCAAATAAAGACGAAAGGCATTTTCTCAAATCTTCTCTAATATGGTGAATGGGCCATATAGAATTGGTCACAACTTCTTTCCTTCCCCTTTCATCTTGTCTTTTTTGATGTAGAGCCACACTTTGTCTCCAACCTAGGATTGGTGATCGACTCAGTGCTTGTCATGTCGAGCTTTGTATTGAGCTTGACTCTTCTCTAACTTCTCCTGCACTGCCTGGTGAATCAATTGAATTCGTTGAATGAAATTTTGCACTTTGTCCCTGTCATCTTTCCCACTGGAGTCTTCATCTCTCCCAAAGACCATGTCTAAGGGGTCCTTTGGAAAATAACCAAAGCATGTCTCGAACGTTGAGCTTTGAGTGGATGAATGCACTGCTTGGTTGTAAGCATTCTATACATAAGGAAGTTGCTCATCCAACAACTTGGGATGATTTCCACAATAGCCTCAGAGTAAGTGTATCACGATGTGGTTAACAACCTTTGTTTGTCCGTTGGTCTGCGGATGAAATGTCATGCTCCTCTTCAAATTAGTGTCCATCATTTTCCACAAGCTTGTCCAGAACTCTCCAAGAAAGTGAGAGTCTCGATCAGACACAATGGATGTGGGAAACCCAAATTGGACCCATACAAATTGGAAGAAGAGATGAGTAGTTTGCTCTGCAATGACCTGCTTTTTACAAGGCATTAATACACTCATTTTGCTATATCGATCCATAATGACATACAAATAGTCATGACCTCTCCTAGGTAAAGGAAAACCACCTACAAAATCCATTGACACACTTTTCCATCGTCGACTCGAAATAGGGAGTGGTGTGTAGAGCCCCAATCTTCTATTAGTTGGCTTGCTAACTAAACACAACACACATCCCTTTACATACAGAGTCACAGTATTTTTCATGCGAGGACAATAACGCAACCTCTGCAGATGACGCAAAGTTTTCCATACACCAAAATGACCTGAAAGAAGAGAGGTATGTGCCTCTCTGATAACATGTATTCATTCATTGGTTAGGATACAATTGTTTCTATGGTGATACAACAAATTTCCCTACAAATGGTAATTATCCACCTGCAATCCATAAGTTAGCTTTGCATAAATCTCCTTAAAATCATCATCATCAACATATTGTTTAACATAACTTTCAAAAGGTAAAGAGCTATTTTTCAAAACTATAGATGCAGAAATAGGAGGGCGAGAAAACATATTTATCACTTTATTGTTGGTGCCCTTCTTGTATTTTAATACCAAGTGAAATTGTTGAAGGAATCCCATCCATCGTAAATGATGTTCTTATTGAAGCTTGGTCTTCGACTGAAGGTACTACAAGGGTTGGTGATTTGTGTGAATGATAGTCTCCTTGTTGATCAAATAGTGCTTCCACTTCTTCACGCTTTGAACCAAGGCATACAACTCCTTGTTGTATGTGGAATAGTTCACAACAATTTAGGAGAATGTATCTGAATGGTAACATACAAGTTTCCTTTGTTGCATCAATACTGCTCCCATGACATATCCATTAGCATTGGTCTCAATCTCGAAAGCTTGTTGGAGGTTAGGTAAGGCCAAAAATGGTGAGGTGTTGATCTTCTCTTTCAGTGCATCAAAGCCTTCCTACTGCTTTCCTCCCCACTAAAAGGTTTGCTTCACACTTGTCAATGCATGTAAGGGGGATGAAATGACAGAGAAGTTGGAAATGAACCTTCTCCAATATCGTACTACACCCAAAAAGCTACTAACCTCTATAACATTGGTGGGTTTAGGCCACTTTACAATCACATAAATTTTAGAAGGATCTATTTTCAATTGTCTACCTCCAACAATGTGACCTAAATAAACCAAAGAGGTCTTCCCAAACTCACATTTTGACATTTTGACATACAATTTTTCTTTTTGCAAAACATTAAGCACTTTCTTAACATGACACACATGATCATCCCATGTCCTACTATAAAAAAGAATGTCTTCAAGGTACACGAGTACAAAATCATCAAGAAAAGGCCTGAAAAAACCATTCATCGCCCTCATGAATGTGGTCAGAGCATCTCATAGTTTGAATGGAATCACCAGCCATTCAAACAACCCTTGTTTCATCTTGAAAGTAGTCTTCCATACATCTTGTTATGAAATCTTGACTTGATGATAATCATTGCGCAAGTCCAATTTTTTGAAATAGACAACATTTTTCAATTGATATAACAAATCATCAATGCGAGGGAGATGGTACCAATTCTTCATTGTTATTTTGTTGAGTGCCCTGTAGTCTACGTACATCCTCCCTGTGCCATCCTTTTTTGGCACCAACACGATAGGTGGGCCGTATGGAGAAGAACTTGGCCTTATGACCCCTTAGTTCAGCAATTCCTATACCTTCTTCTTTATCTCCTCCATCTCAATGGCTGACAACCTGTGCATACCAATATTCGGTAAGAAGCATCCTGCTCCAAGTGAATCTCATGTTGGATCTCATGCTTTTGAAACAACCCACTTGGTTCCTGAAAAACCCCATCATAGCTAGACACAATTTCAGACACTTCTTTTTTATGAGTGGGATCACAACATTGGAAAGCTTCAGATGTCTCGACATATTTTTCTCTCACAACCATGAGCATGCACCCTTTGTTGGAATTAATCAATCTCTTCATTTGACATGCACTTACAAGACTGGCATTGATTTTGGCGCGATGAGCTCTAACAATGTATTCCACCTCATCTTTCGTGAGATGATACTTGTTTTCATGGCAAAAGAAAACTGCTTTCTTGCCATACAAATATGGACTCCCCAAAACAATACCACTGCAGATATCCAAGGGTACAACATCAAGATCAACCTCATCAATTAGTTTGGATGAAATCACAAATCTAGCTCTACAATGCTTGGTTACGTGTAATTTTTCTTTATCACACACCCAACCAAGCGGGTATGTTTTTAGATGAGGCTTGGTCTCTAATCCTAACTTTTTAACCAAGGATTCTGAAATCAAATTTGCCTGTGAGCTTGGATCAAACAAGGTTTCCACTTTAGTATGTTTCATTATGACTCTAATGTGGAACAATTCAATGCTCTTTCATTCATTAACAAGAGGATCATTTGAAGAACTTGTACTTGCATGCGATTCATAAGTTTCATTAGCATGAAGAGAAAGAGTACCTTGCGTGCCCACTGCTATGATCAATGTCTCATCACCAAGATCAGATCCAAGGTCTTGTTGTGTGGTTGGCATCATCTTTTTCTTTCCCTTTCCACCAAATCTCTTTGGTTTCAACTTCAGAAACAATTTCCAACAATGTTCATCATCATTGCCTTCCTTCTTGCAATGTGTGCAAGGTGGATTTGCTCCTTCCTCCTTCTTGGTAGATGCCTTCTTGTCCTTTCCCTTGCCTTTTCCTTTGAACTTGCCATTATGAGATTTGGAAGATGATTTTTTCAGCTACTCTTCTTTATCATTATTTTCCCTACTTTCAAGGTGAATGGCCTCCACACTGGCTGCATCAATAGCAGTATGTTGAAATATTAACAAAAAAATTATGATGTAACTATTTAAAGCACCAATATACTTTGTTACAATTTCAGGTGAATCAAGTGAAATGATCAAATTCAATGCTTGTTTCTAAACTCTTATGTGAAGATTTGTACAATTTTACCCTTTCCTTGCGTTAAATATTTACATTCCATTAAAGCTTTTGTCGATAATCGAAAGGATAAAACTGATCTTTTAATGCATAAATAAAATTGGACCAAGAAGAAAGGATATTACCCAAGTTTTTGTTGCCTTTTTGCAACTTTCTCTCCCACCAAACAAGAGCGGTGTCACTCAGCCGAAGAGATACTAATTGGATCTTTACCTCATCTTCCTCAATCTATTGAATCCAACAATAAACCTCGATCTGTCTAAACCAATTTCTTAGTTTCTATGCATTACATTCTCCATTATATGTGGGCAAATCAAAATTTACATCTATCTTAAAAAATGGCTTCTTAGATGTATTCTTGTGATGCATGTTAGAGTGATGAGAAGAAGAAGAAGAAAAATTGCCATTAGAGGATGGAGAGGGTGGTTCAGGAGGATCTCCTCTTCCACCTTCATGATTTATTGATGCATGGTCGTCTGGCTCTTTCTTCTCAGGCTTGATCTGCTTCTCATACATTGTAAACAACTTGTCAACTTTCTTTGCCATTGTGAAGAAGATCTTGTGATAATTTCGCTCTTCCTCCTTTCGAGCTTCTTCATTTGCCATGTTTCGTCTTCATGGTGCATGCCCTACTTCGAGATCAAAGGATTAAGTTTTTCTTCACCTCTTTGGAGCTTGTTCCTGGTTTGTATTCACTCATGCAACTCACATCAAGAAGACCTACTCCGATACCAAACTTGATCAAGATCTTTTAACTTTGAGGATGCAATCAGAATTTCATATTAACCAAGTAACTTAACACATGCAAAAGAAGAGGAAATCATAAAGAAACCATGAGATCAAAGGCACACAAATGATTTGATTACGGAGTTCACCTAATTTGGGCTACAACTCTAGGCCCTGCTCAGAGTGGGGAGGCCTTTTTTCATTAAGTGGCATCAAATAAATCAATTACAAACAACTTTACAAAAATGACCCTTATATGTACAATTCAAATGATGGGCTGAAAATGGAGACCTCAGCTAAGAAAACAAACAACATGGTTGGTTACCTGGCACAAAAATGTGCAAAATTGACTTTTATTCGATATATTATGAGGTAGTGAGCTACTCAAAAGATCTTGATCATTACCTTGTGGGCCATCTCCTTCGAATACAGGATCCTATGCTTCTTCATTCACCAAATGGAACCTCTTGTTCAGGGGAAGACAAAATAGTAATTGGGTTGTGGTTTTGGGTACTGGAAGTGGATAATTCCTATTTAGACATACTTCGAGTATGATGTCGACTTTGAGACACATTCAGATTCTCGATCACTTTTGTACTGGCGTAGAAGGCCCAGATGCTACTATTGACTCTCCTTGGAGGAGTCTCCTTTTTCTTTTCTTAAGGGTAACATCAACCCTTTCACCTTGTTGTTCTGTTGCGTCAACAACTGGTTCCACAACTCGTATGGAAGGCTTATTATGCTTATGGGACCGAGATTCCTCAGCAGGTACCTCCTCCTGGCCAGGTTTCCATTTTTGTACTTTACTTTTCTTATATTTCTTCTTTCCTAATTTTGAGGCCACTTCTTCTACTGAAGTACTAGGGTTTACCAGTGCCTTCAGAGATTTCACCAAACGATCCTTCTCCATTGTAGACGTAGTCACCACTGCAGGACTATGATCCTGTTGAAAACTAAAAGCAAGCGGAACCTCAACCCCAAGGCTTAGGTTCTTTGACAGGGGACTGACAAACCTTTGTTGTTCTTTCACTTGAGTTTCCTCCCCTGGAAAATTTTCAATCATAAAGTCTTCCCAATACTTCTGCCGTTTACTTAACTTGGCCACAACCAACATTTTGATGAGACTATGATGACATACAACAGTTTCAGGGTTTTTACTAGCTGACTGAACTCCTTTAGCAATTTTATATAAAATCTTAAGTTAACTTCTCGACCTTCCGAAAAATGTAACAACAGCATGACATGACAGAATGGTAGCATACCTACCTTCACACGTAATGAACCTTTGTAGTGTTGTAACAAGCAGATACCATCTTCCCTCTAGGAAACTATGCAGGAACCCTTTAGACCAATTCAATGATTTGTAAGTTGGTTTAAGAAATTTATCATAGTCTGTTTGGTCGAGCAGCCCTACTTTGAAGAATTTCTCACCAAACATAGGTAACCATGTTACTGTACTTATAGATTCCTTGGTGACTTTAAATTTGAAGCTTCCAATCTCTACATCCTTTCGATTGAAGCTCTGAGAAAAAGCATAAGCAACCCTGTCATTATATCCCTAAAATTTGTGAAGAAAGGCCATCCACCCTTTTTCTTTGAACAATTCTTTGCAACTAGCATATTCTGGGCTTCTTGAAAACTAGACAAAGGTGGATTCGTGATGATCGACCCCCATGCCTGAGTTGAAGCAAGTCTTGGAAGTTTTGCTGAGATGGAGGGGCTCACAATTGTTTTCATTTCAAAACTTATCAGCTTTGGAGGAACAATTACCATGTGCCTTCGACCCTAGATTAATTCAATAAATAATACTTGGGAAATTGAAATGATATCATACATGCGCAATGTAATGATGGACCAACATTTGACTGGTGGCTTGTACGAGACAAGATGAAGGGGCAAGGTAGTGGACAGGGTGCCGTCTCTAATGGCAATAGGGATTAGTTACTATGATGATGAGTTGATAATTAACATGTGGCCGCATAATTAAAAATGAAAGAAAGGGTAATGAGGACAAGACATTAAGTCGAATATGAGAGGACAGTTAACCCATAGCGAATATTCGAGACAGATTACCACTTAGCCTATTATGCATATACTTATAATATAGTCTAAATAAATAAAATATTCTCATACCTTGGTTTTGACTTTCTTAATTTTCTGGAGCTCGAGAAAAAGATAGAAGTACTGGTTTTGATTGTTAGTGGAGCATGATCTTCATAATTGATCTTGTGATGATGAATTAGCTCAGAACATCAAAAGGATTTCAAAATATCATTATTGTGCCATCCATATTAATTTGGTGTTGACGAGTAGAAGTTATCTTTGTATAATTCTTCTAAACTTTTCCACAAATTATAGAGAAACCTTCTAGTATCCCTGTGTGATGTATCACAATGCCAAGTTGGGTGCATAATGTCAATGCCAAGTTAAGTACCAAATCCTTTGAACTGATTTGAAAAATGAGTAGAATGTCTTTCCCTCGAATATCCCATACAACTTGACTGGAAACTTTTCCTGTTGATTATTATACAAAACCTGAAACATCATCCCATGGATTTTGATTAGGCCTTCGTGATTATTGCCTGGGGCATTTCAGTTTTAGGGAGTCTGAAATGCACAAAAGAAGACTCCATAGTGTTATTTTCTGTACTTATTCTGTTGAGCCTGAAAAGAATAATTTTGTACTTAGCATATCCCTGGCTACTACCACCTCATAAGTTTATTGAGCCTGAGTTAGCCACTGCTCAGGGTATTCTTTTTAGAGAGTCTGAAAAACCCGAAGTAGACTCCAAGGGGGTTTCTTTTCCGTAATTATTTTGTTGAGCTCGAAAAAAGAATAATTTTGTACTAAGAAGATCCCTAACTACCACTGTTCCATTGATATTTACGAGTCTGGATCAATCTTTGCTCAGAACATTCAATTTTTGGGAGTATGAGTCGTTCAAACAAGACTCCAAATTGTCCTTTTCCATAAGTAATTTGCGAAGTATGGTTAAAGGAACAAAATTAACCTTGACAAATTTCCCCTTTATTCTATGTGGGCTGAGGTGGAAAACAAACGATTCATCCCATTGTTATTTTATATTATATACATAAATATAAATATACAAATATAAATAAAATCAATTTGAAGAACTAGCAGGAGCTGGATCCTTTTCTTGAACCAACTCCATTTCCGGATCTCGCTTTACTTCTTGTCAAAATTCTTGACGAGAGAGTGGTCAGTGGTATATCTTTAGTCCATGGCCATTCACCACAAAAGGGGGTCCGAGAAGCATCAATAGTTTTTATTCTAGCAAATCCATTATCGAAGACCTCTTCCACTTCATAAGGTCCCAATCATCTAATCGAAAATTTCCATTTAAAATGTTTAAATTTACTATCATATAGAAGTGCCCAATCTCTTGGTTGAAAGACATTTTTCCTAATATAATTGTCATCCCACTAGGCTCTCTGATCCTGTACTAACATGGTCGGTTGAAATGCATCCTACCTTATTTCGTCAATCTCATTCAGGTGTAGTAACCTTTGCTTATGGGCTTCATTCAGATTCATTCTCAATTGAGTGGTAGTTCGAAATGTTTTTATCTGGAATTCAATGGGAAGTAGCACTTGTTTCCCATATACTAACTCATAAGGAGTGTGTCGAGTCACATTCCTTCAAGTTATCTGGTAATCCCACAATGCCTCGGGTAGCTTGTTAGCCCAATCGCCATGGTGGCACTGAATTGTGTTAGTAAGGATAGATTCCAAGACTTTGTTTGTAGATTCCACTTGTCTGTTTGCTTGGGGGTGGTATGGGGTAGACTTCTAATGGTTAATCTGATATTGTCCAGTAATGGCCTTAACTAGTTTGGACATGAATTGTGTGCTTTGATATGTAATAATCTCTCTAGGCACCCCAAACCGAGTGAAGATATCCTCAAAAAGTAAATCTACCACTTCTTTCTCAAAGGCAAAATAAAAATCCTTGGCTTCTACCCACTTCGTCACGTAATCAGTGCAAACCAATAAGTATCTATTTTTCTTGGACATGGGAGAGATGGGTCCCACAAAATCCAACGCCCACTTCTCAAAAGGTTCCACTGATATCTGCATTTAGAAAGGCATTTCATTTGTCGGAATTGGCCTCCCCATTCTCTGACAGACATCATAGCTTGAAACAAACCTTTTGGCATCTTTGAAAAGTGTGGGCCAATATTAGCCTTCAGAACATCAAACATCTGATCTTCCCGCATACATCTTCTCATAATCAAATCGGGTCCTATGAGGAACAAGTCCCCGTCTATCCAAGAATAATTGGCACTTCGCTGCACAATGTTATGTTTTTCCCTGTTGGAAAGATTCTGGGGCAGCCTCCATGTCACCAAGTAGTTATCCATGTCAGCAAACCAGGGAGTGAATGTTGAAACAACAAACGAATCTTCATCTGGAAAGTAATCCGGAACTGGTACTGGAGCCCTATCTTGGGAAATATTCATTCGGGATAAGAAGTTTGCAGCGAAATTGTCTTGTTCAAGCCTATCAATCACAGTGATGTTAAATTATTGTAACAAAAAGTAGCCATCTTGTAATTCTTCCATTGGTAATGGGCTTATTCATAAGAAATCTAATGGCAGAATGATTAGTATGGACGAAAGTCTCATAATCGGTAATATAATGCCTAAATTTGTTAATGGCATGGATGACTACTAATAATTCTATTTCAGTAATTGTATAATTTAGTTCTACGGGCGAAATATTCTTGCTAACAAAATAAATAGCGTAAGGAAGTTTATCCTCCCTTTGACCCAATACAGATCCAAGAGCAGTGTATGATGCATCAGTGCAGATGTGGAACAAAAGAGACCAATTAGGCCCCCGTAATATCGGAGCAGTAGACAATTTATCCTTTAGTTCCTAAAAAGCATTCTGATAGTTAATGTCCCATAAAAAATCAACATCTTTGGTAAGCAATTTAAACATAGGTGTTGCAATTTGAGTAAAAATTTCAATAAATCTCTTATAGTACCCTGCATGTCCCAAGAAACTTCTTACCTCTTTTTGCGATGTGGGAATTGGAATATGTGAAATTACCTCTATTTTTGCAGGGTCAACTTTTATCCCTTCATGTGATATGTGATGTCCCAAGACAATCCCCTTTCAAATCATAAAAGATAGCCAAAACAACTCACTGAAAAGTAGTTGGAGCGTTACATATGCCAAAGGGAAGAAATTGGTATGCATAGGTGCCCCACGGGTGGGTAAAGGTAGTCTTCTCCTGATCTTTCGGGGCTATTTGAATTTTGTTATAGCCGTTATATCCATCTAGAAAAGAAAAATACTTTTTCCGTGACAATGTATCAAGTACCTGATCAATAAAAGGTAAAGGAAAATAGTCTCGCAAAGTAGCCTTATTCAACTCTCAGTAATCTACACAGATTTTCCATTTGCCATTTTTCTTTGGGACTACCACCAAGGGTGACACCCATTTTCTGTCAGAAATAGGGTAAATGAAATTTGCACTTAAAAGTTTCTACAATTCATCCTTAACAATTTATTTTAGAGCTAGATTCATTCGTCTTTGTGGTTGCCTAACAGGTCTAATTTCTTCATTCGAATAAATTTAGTGTAAACATTTGTCCGGATGAATACCTTTCATGTCCAAATAATTCCAAGCAAATGCTTTAGACTGCTTTTGAACCATACTCAATACTTGTTGTTTCTGTTTTGTACTTAATTCGGTACCAATATACAATGTTTGTCCATCACTAATTTTAATGGGTTTAGTGTTCACTTCATTGTTTCCTTCTAAAGATGCCACAATGAATGATGCAAATACAACAAGGTGACAAGTTTCCTGAAATTCATTGCTAAAAACATGATGATAACCATTGAAAGAAAGAGGATAATCGATGCAATTAATATTAGACAAAACCACTACAAAATATTTTCCTCTGATTGTTCCTGAAGTCCCCTTGATTGCTCTAGAGTTAATAAGGGAATCATACAATCTTCTTCTCCATAAGGGATCTCTAACCAAAGGGGTACTTCCATGGCCATCTGGGCAAGTGGAAAAATAGTCAATGCCTGATTTTGTAATTCGTTAGAAATAATTATTTCCCAATTTCTGCACCCAATGACAACATTGGCGGTGGCCAACCAAGGTTAGCTTAAGACTACCGGATATGCGAGTCTAGAATTTTTTGGTGAAATTATCACGAAATCAATTAGGTATTCCCAGGAAGCTATTGTTACCATTGTCTTCTAGGATCCCCATAGGTTTAACAATGGACTTATCTACCAGTTCCAACATTATGGGTGTAGGCCCAACTCCTTGTAGTTGTAGTAATGTCACGGTGTCAACCATCATAGCATTGATGGTTGCTCCTAAGTCTACAAGGTTGTTTGGTAAAAGAGTTCCATTGATTTTGATGGTGACTACGAGGTTCCCTTGATCATTATATTTCATCGGCAAATGAGATATCATTTATGTCATTTGGCTCATTACTTTGACATTTTGATTTCTTTTTTTCTTTCTTCCTGATTTTTTTATGCAGAGATCCTTAATGATCTTGGTGTAAATAGGAATGTCCTTAATATCTTGCAACAAAGGTATTTTGATACAAACATTCCTTAGTTCAAATTCCAAATCATATTCCAAGGGAGTTGCAGTTTTCTTGACAAGCAATCTTTCCAGGTAAGGAGGCTCCCTTGGTTCTTCTTGCTCACTATTTTTTTTTTTTTTTTGGTGAGTTTTGTCCTTGAGTTGCACTTGAGGATCCTCCTCTTGAATAATTACAACTGATTTTCTTTATTGATTGTTTTCCGTGATCTTAATTGAATTTCAATAACATTTGTAGGGAAAGGCTATAATTCGATGTTTTGTACAAGCTGTGGAGGTCTATTATTGGGGTTAGTGACATGTTGTGCAGGCAGTTGAGTTGGGCAAGTTGGATTAAATGATTGTTTTGCTTGTTGTGAGGATGAATTAGAGCTTGAGGGTAGGGGTAGGGGTTACTTTAATGGAGGTAATGGCAATGTGGTTTGTTGATAATAGGTTGGGTTATATCCTTGCTGAAATGGAGGAATATTAGATGTGTAAGGCATGTTAGATGTGCATTGATACTGGGAGTATAGCTAATTTTGTAGTTGGAATACATTCCCATAAAAAATTCCTCTCCATCCTTGGTTCCAAGGTGAGTTTTGAGGTAGTTGTGGACGCCATGGAGGGCACGATGGTTGGGAAAATCCCTGTAATTTAGGTTCTTGAAAAATATCTTGGTTTGGCCCTCTCCATGTTGGATTCCTATTTGCTTGTGATAACTCATTAGTTTCAACACCTCCTTTGAAAATGGCTTGTAGACCAGGAAGAGGTGGGCATTGATCAGTGGTATGTTCTCATGTGCAAATCCCACACACCTCAACCATATTTATGGGACATTCCCTTTCAACATGCTTATGCCTACATTTAGGACAGAAAATCGCCAAAGCAACTTTTTCCTCTTCTTGTTTTCTTTAATTTTCAAAGTATCAAGATGGTCACTAATGGTGTTTACTAGCAATTGTCCCAAAAGGTACAAAGAGAGGCCGATAGGATTATAAAAAGGAAGAAACCTCTACAAATAGTCAAGCATATACGGAGCTCGCTAGTGACCAAGGCAATAACCACGATGACCATCCCGTACTAGCACATTTGATACTAAAACAACAAAACCAAAACCAAACCATTCATATAAATATATTAAGTTTAAAACGCGTTCATACTAAAAACTCAATAGATTATTGGCAACACACTTTATTTTTTTAAATAAAAAATAAATTACACCGTTTTACATGGTAAATGAAAAGCGGAGAAATTTGTGATTTGCAAATATTAAAACAAACCACTTACATTGTTGGTTGACACTACAACTAAAACATTAACTAATTGTAATATGCTTTTCCACATTGTAATTTAATATTTTAAAATAACCGCGCATTATCTAATCTATTTCTATCTTCAACTTGTAAACTCATTAATTATTTTTAAAATTGTTGTCCACTTATACCATATTTAAAACCACCTTAATTAATAATGATAACCCCTCAAGTGAAGGTCAGATGAACAATAGTTAATTTCAGATAAGAAAAAACATTGCTTTTTCCATTTCACTGTTAATTATTTCTAATGAGATGTGGCTAGACTTTTACTCTAGTTGCGTTTCCATCTTTGTTATGGCCTCAATGGCCACCTCCTTAGCCTTGCCACAAAGTGCTCTGTCCATCCCCGGTGAAGATTCTGATCCCCTCCCTGTGCCCATTGAAATATGTTGTTTGGTTCTTTTGTGTCATCAAGCTTTGTAACCTCTACATTAATCACTGCTATTGGGAACCCATCCCCTACATACCTCTAAGATAAAGATGGACCCAATGGGTGCCCTTGTGTATGGACCCTTGAATCTCCTTAACGTTGGTCCATCTAGCTTTGTACCTCCTCCCTTGACAGATCCAAGATTGTCTTTCAAAGATGCACTTTTGAAAGCAATCTGATAGAGACCTTGATAATAGCTGCTTAGACCTAATGAGTAAGAATGGTAGATGAAGCCCCAACCTCAACCCCAATCATCCTAGTTGTAGTAGATGCAATATAATCATTTTAATTCTTACTCTGACTAAAGTTCCTACTCCCCCCCAAACTGAGTTCTCTGTGACACAGAAATAGTTGATCCTGCAATGGAATTTTGGATGAATGAATATGTCCTGAATGACATATGATTGTTTTCTTTGTTCGTATGCTGACTACAGTTCCTACTGCCCTTCTACCTGAGTTCTCTTTGACATATAAATACTAAAATAGTTAATCCCGTAATGGAATTTTGAATGAATTAATATGTGCTGAATGTGCTTATACCAAAATATAACTTCCAACGACATAGTGTTTAAGTGCATCCATCAGACACAAACTACAATATCTAAAATAAAAACGCAGCCCAACACATACTATGGTCTAATAACCTATAAAAGGAATATGATTACTTCCAACAAAGTAAAGTTCACCCATCCAAAGAATGACTACGCATTCATACTAACCAATTGAATACTTCAAATAAAATAAAGTTCACAGGTCCAAATAATGACTACGCATTCATACTAAACATCTACTTTGTCTAGGACGATATATAGAAGTGAAAACATTTTCACTCATTAAAAGAAAAGGCTTCTGATAAATAACTTTATCAGACACTCCAAAAGACTTCTCATAAAGGATGTTGTCAATGGCTTTGCCATGGTGATTGATAACTTAATACAATCGTGCTCTGTTGTTTTTATATTTTATCAATTGAATAATTCAATTTTTCATATATTTAGTATCTGGGATGAGAACCCTATTTCAGGCACTCCGATACCACCCGTGAGTTTCCTAAATTTAGAGGGAATCGCCACATGTCCCCCAGACATATTCCCATGTCCTGACGTCCCAGAAACTTGGTGGAACATATGAAAATAATTGGATAAAAAACAGAGTGTTATTGTATATGAGAATAAAAGGATTTGGACTTTTGTGTATATGGTGTTTCAGTGTCAATGCCAAAAATCTGCTAGAGCGGTTAAGAGGAAAGCGATTAATGTTTGTTGGAGACTCAATAAGTCAAAACCAATGGGAATCCATGGTCTGCATGCTTCAAGCAGTGTTTCCTAGCAATAAGAAAACTGTTAGTCAACAAGCTTCAATATTCAAGGCCCTGGTAAGCTGATAAATGTAGTTTCCATGGATAGTTGTGCATTTGATTATATGGTGAGTAATGAAGTCTTACAATCTTCTTTTTCTTAAAAGGATTATGATGCTTCTGTGGAGTTTTTCTGGGCTCCACTTCTGGAAACAAGTTTAAGAGTTTGACACAAGGTACAACATAGTTATTATGATTAATGCGTGTGTAAACTAAAATGATACAACGTAAAAGTAGGGTATTGGTCTGTAGTAGGCTCTTGATTTAGTCTAAAAATTGTATGCATATTCGTTGCACAGACAAGATTTCCAGAGCACATTGAGATGCATTGTCGATTCTCCAGGAAGCTTACTTAGCATTGTCACTAAATCTGTGGGTTTGAAACCAACTGTTTCAAATACTATGTCATCCCTTCATCCAGTTGGTACTAGGTAATCAAGATCCCGTGACTGATATTACAATTTCCAGTTGTAAATATTGCCTTTGCATCTAAATTCATTGTTTTTTAGGAAGATGTTTGATATTGACAGCTTCCCAGTGCAACTGCAGCATGAGTAGCCAATATGAGAACATCAGCAGAGGAGACGATTCCTCTGCATCTGTTCTCCAACAAAGCTTTTATTTCATCTATCAGATCAAATCCTTCTCTGCATGTTATCTTCGGTGCTATTGATCAGAACAGATTAACTTCATGAACACATGTCTATCACCTGGCATTACAAACTTATCTTCTGTCAGGTGGCGCGGCAGCACTGTTCCTGCAGATTCTTACAGTCTAGATCCACTGCTTCAAATTGGGGCGCCTCAATAACATTACAAGTATTTTATAATTTTAATGTAAATTTTGAAATTTTTTATTACTGAGAAAGACGAGGATGGAGAGAAGCCTAACTCTAAAGTCTACACTTCAACCTCCTCTTTCTGGAAGACAAATTCTAAGAGTATCAGCGTCATTATGAGAACACTCAATATTATGAAAACAGTCAGTCCATACTATGAAAACAATATATGGTGGCTCATCTCTCGTTACCCATAACTATAATATAAAATTAGCACTACAGAAGTAAAAAGATTAACATGGATCATCTTCACCATGGATGAATGAATGAAAAATAAAGTGAATTAACAAAAAGAGATTGTGCCCAACCAGACAAGTAGCATTGGCAAAACGAAATAGATGATAATGAACATCACAATATTGTGGGATTCACTGCAATTTATTTCATATGACAATACACATTTCCCTCATGAAAGATATGACAATGGATATCACAATTTTCTGGGATTAATTGCAAGTCATTTCATATGATACAGATTTCTCTACTGGGATTCATTGCAGTTCATTTCAAGTGGTGATGGATATCACAATATTTTGGGATTCAGGGGGCTTTTTTTCATTGTATAGGAACAACATTTCTCTTTCCTTGCCGATGGCTAAGTACTGCAAGGGATTGATTGATTACTTTATGAATTGATGCCCTTCTTTTACAGAGACATAATTGGGATCTATTTCGTTGTAATGAAATATTCTGAAATACAAAACTCAGTGGAGAATATAGCCACTGTAAATTATGAAGAGAAATTTAAACACTGTGATTCCATGAGTTGCATAAATGGATCTTAACAAAACGAGAACAAAACAACAGAGTTTGGTTCCGGCCAGAGCTAAAACACTCAACATCCATAATAATCTAAAGACCCTAAAGTCGACAGAGAAAAGTCACTCTACACATAGAGATGTGTTTGGTAAGTTATAACTAAACATATGTACAATGAAAGTATTCATTGGCTTCTAAACATATGTACAATAAAAGCATTCTATCATATAGAGATGTAATTGAGAATGAGAAGCTAATCATATATGCATGATGGGCCATGGCATCGGCAACACCAGTTGTGTTTATTGTGGTTCCATATTGTACAAGTTGTTCCTGCAATTGGTGGCGCATTTGCCTGTGTGCATCCCTTTCATGGATGTGAATTGTTATCTTAAGTATTTTCCTTATTTTCTTTAACAACTTAATGGCTGGGCACAAACGGTAAAGTGGCAATGATTGTTGTGGCAAGATCCTTGTTTGCATATCTTGTAACATAAGTTCCTGTTGCTGAATTTCTTTGCAACACTCACAACCTTCGTAGGTAGCATGTATCCATACCTGTTGCCATCCAAAAACGAAACATTGTAAGTGACAATGAATATGTTTGACGATTTTGTTTTAATATTCAAAATAAATTAAACGATTCCAAATGAGTATAAAATCATATGAAACTAAATGTAATAGCAAGCAAATCTATGTGAAACTTGGTTATGTAGTGAGTGGTGTTTACCATGTGGGTAATTCTGGAAGACAGGTTGTACAATTGGCTAAAGTGTATTATCTTGAATAGATTTTGATGCAAGGAATGATTCATCTTGCTGTCTACGCTTAAGATATGGATTCTTGTGCATTTGTGCAATGCGGGAGAATGGGAATGCTGGATTGATGTGTATGTCTGCTAGTGACCGCACTCTTGAAATTGCAGTGAATGTAGCCCTTGGCGTTCTCTGGTGCCGTTGTCCACTGTTGCTTTGTCTAATGTCATTCCTTGTGACTTGTGTATCGTTAAAGCCCATGCCATTTGAAGTGGTATCTGACGGCGTGTACCCCTTGTGATGGGAGAAATGGGTACATATGTTGGGTGTGAAATGTCTAAAGTCGACAACCACAAAGGATGGTAATGCTGGGGGCTTTGAGTCAATTGAATAAAATATTGAGATGACCTTCCCAAGTGCGCCATTGACGAGGCCTGCATGTACCCATAAGTTGCTGGTGAGCATAACTTTTTGTTCATTGTGTAAAATGTAAATGGCAAACATACATATTTTGGAATGACTGGAAGAGAGTATTTGCAATGAAAGCTACAGGTTGCATCATAATAACATGGGTGTGTAATTTACAACAAGATGAGACAATTAGTTGTGTGGAAATGTTTGTTTATGTACAAACATGCGTGGTAGAAGAAGCCCTAAGAAACAATTCAAAGGCGGCGAACAATAGGTCGTTTTGAAGTGGACATTGCTTGAATGTCAATGAGTGCTTCCTTGCATGCAGAGGCATATTGAATTTCTTCTGAATTGATCAGTATTGGTTGCAAGCGTTGAACACCGTTGAAGTAATCTGCTTTAATGGAAAGTGTTAGCTGGAAGCGGTGCCCCGAAATTCGGCCACAAATTTCCTGCAGATCAGTTGGTTCAATAGAAAGCAGGAACAGGTCTTTTGCCGTGATGCCCATGAGCTCGTTCCCTGCATCATTGAAAACTGTGACGTTCTGTAGATTCCCGGTGTGATCATGTAGCTCAATTTTCAGTTTGTAATGGTAGTCACATTCTGGGAAGTCACCGTTACATTTTGTACAATGCCAAAGATTGTTAGAATGCTCCACAACCTTCTCCATGCATTGTTTTCCATTGAAATCTAATGGACATGCTAGAAAGTAGAATTCGTCCATATGAAGAGCAATAATTGTTGCTCGAACTGAAACCCAGATTGCTTTATCGGAGGGCTGCATGCCAGCAATTTCATGAAACGTCTTTCGTGGTAGGGCACGTTTAGAAGCAACACCATAGTTTCTACTCAAAGATGGAGAAGAAGAGCTATAGCCTGTTTCACGGAACCATGCATGTAGTTGGTGAGTTTCTTCAACTTGTGGATTTATTATGAGAGTGCTTGTTGGTATCGTCCCTATTGTGGTGCCATTAAATTCAGATACGCGACCTCCTTTGATTGCAAGAATTGGTGGGTTGTCGAAAGAGTAGAATTCAGAAAGATTCTGTCCTATATAGTCACAATGGTCTCCCCATAATGTTACATCAATGCTAAAACCCGACTTGTCCTTTATTATGAGTGTTTTCCTTAATGTTTCACTTCCATCTTTTCGTCGAATTGTTGATGCAGGTGAAGTGGAGGTAACAACACCAATGACATCCACATTTGTATTTGGGGTTGCACTTTTTATTTCAGCAATAGTCTTGGAGTGAAAGGTCTGGTAAGGAAACGTTGGATCATCTGTGGGACATGGATTGATAGTGGAAGCAGCAAAAAAGTAAATTTCCCATTTGTTCTTGAGGTGGTTGTAGTTTGGATTTGCTTCTCTCACTGTGCCATTTGAAACAATGTATAGTTGTCTAACTTGAATTAGATTGTAAAGAGATTCGTCCAGTTCAGCAAATGTAGAAAGGTGGATCTCTTCCTTATCACGGTTGATAAGGTCAAATCCAAAAACTTTTCCTGAGCCTCGCACATTGTTGTACGCCTTCAATGATGTTTTTGCAGATGCCCTACCTTGGATTGACCAATATTTTCGGTAAAGGTTGAGTGTCGTGAATGGAATTGTTGTAGTTGTTGTCGTAGTTGGTGGAGTAACTACAGAGGACAAGGTATCTTCAGCTGACGAAGAGCTAAATTGGGATGAACCCGCCTGTGCATGTTGTAGCGTCGATGCGTCCTTCATCAATGCTGTTGAGCGTATCACAACTTCAAGCTCAACCACTCGGATGGACCTTATGTAAACAAAGCAGAAATGAATTAATGAAGATTCCATTTTCCTTCTTTTAATGCAAAAAGCATTTAGAAAGGAAAAAGTAAAAGAGGGTGATTTCAAATGGTGGGCCTTACGAGGAGTTTTGGAGCACTGTGTAAGTTGCTTTTTTAAGCAGAATTATTGAGCCAATTTGGATGTCTCCAGATACAACTTGTGGGCCATATGCGGATGGTAGCAAAGTCTTATGTTGATGTGTTCCATCAGATAGAGTAATGTGGAAGTGCGAGGATGTTGTTTTCAATGAGGTAACAGAACCAACATCGATTATCTGAAGTAGTGGTTGAATCTCGGTGCAACCATTCAGCAATAGAGGAATGGCATTCGTTGTCAAGGTTGTCTCCATAATATTAACACGAGGTTTCTTTTTCCCGTGATAGGAGTAATTGCAATTCATCAATTTCACCACAACATAAAATTCTAGTCAAAGAAGATGTGATATGAATGCGGAATCTAATCTAACAAGGCTAACTTTTGATGGTGAAACAATAATAAGGGCACAACCCACACGGGGAGGAGAATAACCTCCCATATTAACCACCCAAGGTAGACCACATTAACAAAATGGTTGTTATTTGATTCAGTGACAAGGTACATATTGTGCAAATTCGGAAGTACCTCAAGCGACTCAAAGATCCTTATAGTCTTACAGTACCGTCAAAACATCAATGAAATAGGAACATTTCCCAACCATTCCTAATATTGATCCTACACATTAAGAGATGTGGTTCAATCAAGGCAATTGCCATGTATTTCGCTCACTTAATTTACCCTTTGCAGACCCTTCTTAAAGGCTGACTGGACTCCTTATGGCTTTGTAATAATTTTTTATAAGTGGTTCATATTTGTAGGCCTTGGAGGCATCGACATAAAGTGCCCACACTTAGGGCAGGCAGGGTGAGACCCATCACTTGGAAGCAGTGTGCTTCTTTTGTGAATCTTGTGCATAATTCATGATATATTAGCTATTTTCTGAACAATGCACAACTTTTTTTTTTAATATGCTATATTCGGGTGTACTCACTGTGCTTGTGCATTTTTGCACATTATAAGGAATCACTTTCATTAAACACATGTTGAATAGCAGCCATTGCATATAACGAACACGCTATTCAAACACTATGTATAGCTATTAAACCTGAAAGTTCACACATTCCTTCAGTCCAGGCATATAGAAGAACTATCTGGGGCCAAGCTCATGTTTGTAATAAGAGCTATCTGGGTCCTCCCTCTTGTCAGAAACAGGACCCTGAAAACAACATCCAGACCATAACAACAATCAGATTCCATCAGTCACACAACTATGGCCAGATTGCAGACTATCATGGGCAGTTTCTATTTATTTGCAGCCTGACCAACCCATCTAAATGCAACGATCTGGAAAAAGAGGAGTAATGCAATTCCCATTTTATTTTCATACAAAGTTACAAAGAGGCAAATGGAGTATGATGTGCAAGGGGAAAGAATGTGGGCAGTTTCGATATAATTTTAGCCTTACCAACCCATGTAATTTCATGGACTGCAAGGAAGGGCTTTGAATGACCTCGCCTCCTACCTATCCTTAGGTGTGGACAATCAAAATTTTCTCTGAAAATGTGTGCTCACACCATGTTTTGTCTAATAGTATTGTTAGTATGTCAGTTTCTTACGCAGCACACATGCATAATTCAGAGTAGAATGACATGGATAGACCTCCACAATATTTTTTGGATAATTTACACTTGTCTATGCACTCTAGGGTATGTCTGCCTAAAACTATATATTTCTTGTAAACCTACGCTTATGGTTTAGCCACAGTTTTTTAGAATATAAATTAGTGACAAGGTACATATTGTGCAAATTAGGAAGTACCTCAAGCGACTCAAATATCCTTATAGTCTTACAGTACCGTCAAAACATCAATGAAATAGGAACATTTGCCAGCCATCCCTAATACTGATCCTACCCATTAAGAGATGTGGTTCAATCAAGGCAATTGCCATGTATTTCGCTCACTTAATTTACCCTTTGCAGACCCTTTTTAAAGGCTGACTGGACTCCTTATGGCTTTGTAATAATTTTTTATAAGTGGTTCATATTAGTAGGCCTTGGAGGCATTGACATAAAGTGTCCACAATTAGGGCAAGCAGTGTGAGACCCATCACTTGGAAGCAGTGTGCTTCTGAATCTTGTGCATAATTCATGATATATTAACTATTTTCTGAACAATGTAGAATTTTTTTTTTTAATATGCTATATTCGGGTTTACTCACTGTGCTTGTGCATTTTTGGACATTATAGGGAATCACTTTCATTAAACATATGTTGAATAGTAGCCATTGCATATAATGAACACACTATTCAAACACTATGTATAGCTATTGAATCTGAAATTTCACACATTCCTTCAGTCCAGGAATCTAGAAGAACTATCTGGGGCCAAGCTGATGTTTGTAATAACAGCTATATGGGTCCTCCCTCTTGTCAGAAATAGGACCCTGAAAACAACATCCAGACCATAACAACAATCAGATTTATCGTGGGCAGTTTCTATTTATTTGCAGCCTGACCAACACATCTAAATGCAACGATCTGCAGAAAGAGGAGTAATTCAATTCCCATTTTCTTTTCGTACAAATTTACAAAGAGGCAAATGGTGTATGATGTGCAAGGGGAAAAAATGTGGGCAGTTACGATATAATTTTAGCCTTACCAACCCATGTAATTTCATGGACTGCAAGGAAGGGCTTTGAATGACCTCGCCTCCTACCTATCCTTAGGTGTGCACAATCAAAATTTTCTCTGAAAATGTGTGCTCATACCATGTTTTGTCTAATAGTATTGTTAGTATGCCAGTTTCTTAAGCAGCACACATGCAGAATTCAGAGTAGAATGAGAGATAATGGAGATTGCTAACATCTTTGGGGTTAAATCCTCACAAAACCAAACACCCATAGAGTCAATTCATGTCATATGTTGAAGAGAAATAAGGAGGAGCCTCAGCCCAATAAATAGATAGATCATTAGAACTTGCCCCTACTACGGACTGTGTTCTCCTTGGAAACCAGCAGATGTCGATGTTGGTGACATGTTCACCACAGAGGAAATTAGGGGTGAGTGCTCAACAATAGGGCTGACACAACAGGTGTTACAGTCCCTGCCTTCCAAATTTCAGAGGTAAAATCTGTATGTTGACACTTTACCATATTCACTTTAGGGAGGCTGGCATGATATACCTAGTTTGAACCCAATCATGAACTCCATGGGTAGCAGTCATACACCAATGGTTTTGCACATGGCTTACCCAACATTGGATAACATTGGCATTTGCATGGGATGAGTTGACCTAGTAATAAATTTAGGTACAATTTGGTAGCAATGATGAATTAAACGTTAACTATGTACATCTTAGTAATGCAGTGGAGTTGATCCTAGCTAGGCAACCATCATCATTTGTTCCATGATCTAACATGCTTGAGGATTGCTAGGAAGGTGTGACGATTGGTTTATACCTGTTCTAGCTGTGTGTGTATGTATATATAAAGTTGGTTGGGTGAAGCTACATATTTATTAGAATCCATTTTGTTTCCACAAGGTTCTGCTATATACCTGCATGCTGGAAACCATGGCTGAAGTAATGTTGGGCTGCATTTTTACAACTAATTATGCACGCACTTACCATTCTATGAACAGTGCATGATGTCTGAATTGGATATTAAAAGCACATGATTCTAGGCATTAATGAAGCACGGACTTATTGGAGTAGAACCATGCACAGTTTCAAATGTTTACAATGAAACTCTACTATTCAAGGGCTTGTAAGGTGACATACCATGCATAGGTTGCTAATAATACATGTTGCAAATAAGATAACATGTTGCACCTGTAGGCTATATGGTTACCCAGATTCGACATTTGTACAATTCGAAGTTGATAGTCCTTGATGATGATTGTATGAGGGTAATATTTAATAAAGTGCAGAACTACTTCTTTACCTTGAGCACAAATTTCTTCACTGCCACATATCAATGCTACATTGACCTCAATGCCTATAGCACACACAACATAAGTGAATAGAAGGATGTTGCATTAGATGTCACGCTAGCAAGTGGATTGTCTTGAATCTACCAGTTGTGGAAGCCAAGGTTACAACTCATTTGGTGGTGGTTATTGCTAAGGTGACAACTCTTAACAGGGACATTGATTGTTTAAAAGAAGCCACCTGCGTGTAGATTTATCAAAAAGGGTGATTGACACACATGTTGTGATAGCTACGATGGAGAGTTGGTGCAGGGTCTTATGTTGAAGGGTATGGTGATACTTAACTCCTCGGAAGTGTAATACACCCTAGAAAGGAGGGAAGCACGTGAGGTTGGCAAAAGAAAGGACGTATTTCTTTTTTAGGCATTCCTTCCTTGAATGAGGAGAATCTGGAGTATTGGTCACCAAAGGCTGGCAATGATAAAGGACCATATTTGCATTTCCTGCAACTAACAAGCACCAGATACTTTGATAGAAGTGCCACTACTTTTCATGAGAGCCTACTAGCCTAGAGTATATATTCTGAAAATGATCTAGTTTCTCAATATGATTATTAGATACTTTGCTTCATCTAATACAGTGGCATGGGCAAGTTGTCCTTTAACTGCTGTAGATTTTGTACATTTCTTAAGTAGTGTCAGTTTTGTACAGATTTTAACAGTTTGGATGACACAATCCTTGTTTGGAAAAATCAAAAAACGACTCTGTATGTGGTGTCACTAGTGGGTATCCCTGGGGGCGTATTATTTTGGTAAAATATATTCTGCATAGCATCCCTATATACTGGATGCACATTGTCAATTTACCTCAAGGAGTTCTGCACAAGCTCAATACAATAATTACAGGTTTCATATGGGCCAGCCTCTTTTGCTCCAATTTTTCCTATTAAATATGGGTATACAAAGCTGGTTTGTGGTAAGAATAAGGTTAGCTTAATATAAGTTAAATTTTCATGCACAACTAATAGCTGCAGCCTACATTAAGCTTTGTCAGATGAAAAAGCATTTTATTGAACATCAGAAGGTCAACAGGCTGTGAGCAAACATTCCTAGATCTTATAAAGAGACAATCGTCAATTTACCTGGACATGCATTTTAGGTCTATGAAATAGATAAGCATGAATTTATAACGTGGAATGGAAGCTAACCTTTTCAGATCAGCCTTAAGGAGATGAACATGAATTTATCAATAAAGCGGAGAATAAGTATACCAGTTGGAATTGCCTAGGACTATCGCGTGTATATCTATATATATAAAAGTTATTAAAAACAACGTATTATAGAAACATTAGAGAAAGCTACATTTCACTGGAATTGCCTAGGACTATCGTGTGTGCATATATATATAGATGTAAGTGTTGTATCAGACAGGGTTTACTCGCAGTGCATACGCTGGTAATCTCAGATTCTCACGATGCCCTGCTAATATAAACTTTCCCTTGCATACTCTAGAGGGGAATTTCAACGGCCCAGTTTCGAATGTGATCTACATTATCAATTTAGTATTTCATAATCGGCATGGCCAAACTGTCTATTTTGATTTTCGCAAATTCAATTTCAAAAACAGTGGCAGTGTTCGGACAGAACCGAGTGATTGCCCAAGCAAACGGAGAGAATGGACCCGGGCTTCTGAGAATACAAGCAGTGAAAACAAGGGTCCGATTTATCTTTGGAATGGTTCAAACTTTTATACAGTGGAAATTAGGCCAGTCAGTCCAGCAAATCCCTAGGAAGCAAAACAGGACTGAGAGAGATGATATGGCAAGGAAAGGGAAACAAATTAGTTGAAGAAGGACCTGACCTGGAAGAAATGATGTTGTGCAGATGTATTCTAAACAACAGCTCCAGCTCACGATTTCCAGCTCCGTTCGTGAGATTGTCAAACCAGGCTCCTCTGTCAGTTTGAACACTGCTATACTTTGTGAGATTGTCAAACAGGGCTGTTTGTTTGTCGATGAAGTTTGATCCAAGAAGGCTGCCTGTAAGGTCATGGAAGCACGGAAACCGCAGAACAGGATTTCCAAAGCACAAATTTGTTGATCGTGCATCCCAGAACAGGGGTTTCAAGCCACGAATGTGTGCACCGCAAAATAGGGACCGCATAACTGGGTTTTCGAGAGTGTTGAGCAATAATGTCATTCAACAATAATGCTACCATATGCATCTTTCTCCAAAAACACAATGCGCCATTACTACTGGAGCTTATGAATGCTTAAGCTTCCGAAGAAAACGTCACGAATTTCTCAAACTCCAACTAAAAATTAAGTAGCCGCAGAACCACCTTCATGAATATCCATGAATACACGACGAGCGCTTTATATAAAAAAGGAGGGCATATTCCCCGCATAGCATCTCAAACATTCCTCTAACATATGACCACTCGCTTTCAGAACTCTGCGGACAAAGATGTGGGTGGTTAGAAGGTTTATGCCCGCTCTATGCCAAATGCCAGGTGTCAGCTTGAGAAACAAAGGGACGACGAAAGTCCCTTTCAAAGGAAGGCCTATCGGCCTAAAAATATTTGTTTTGAAATTTTCCCAACTCAACCCTAGTGACATCATTTTGTACATATTTATAATTTTTAGGCACATAATCGCTTGAATTGTCCCAGATTCTTTTGCATACCTTAGCTTGGCTTCTAGAATAGGTTCAACATAATTATGCTATCTCGGCAAAAGGTTTTTTGTTAATGTCACTGGAGCCTAGGAGATTAAGTGTTTCAATGCACTATTCCTTTAACCCCTTTAAAAACACAATCCTAAAAGTTCTTTCATCTAAGTTGCCCATTCGTGGCTTGTGATAGTTATAGAGGAACCTTTCAAGGTACTCATCCAAACTCTCATCTTCCATCTGTTGCATCCTAAATATATCGTTAACATCTCTACTTTTACAGTAGTCTTGATATTTCTTAAGGAAGATAGATTTCATATCATCCCTGTAGTAAATTGTGTGTCAAACCCAGGATCATGAACCATCTTACGGTGAAGTCTTTTAAGGTGGAAGTGAATAATTTAAGCTTGCGTGCATCATCATAATAATTATAGCTTCTGCAAAGAATATCAAATTCAAATAAAAACGTGTCAGGGTCTTCAGAGGACATACCATGAAAAAGTGGAAGAGATGCCAAGGGTATGTTCTTCATATTAATATTTCTGGTAATGTCCATAATAGTAAATCCAAAAGTCGATTATGCATCGTCTTCTTTTTCCTCGGGACCTCCTCTTAGTCCATCCCTCCATTCATTGTTCCCTCCAAATAAAGTATGTATTTTGTCATTATCTCTAGGATTTTCCCCATTGTTTCTGTTTTCCTCCCCTCCTTTGTTGTTAGCCATTTTAAATACAGGTTCAAAAGTAGGCTTTGATGCAGTGGTTCAACTGGAAGAAGACTCAGCCCCCTTTTGATGCGTATTTATTTTACTGATGCCACCTTTTTATTGGTGCTTCCTCCATCTTTGATACCTGTATAACGATTAGTGGAATTATTTGGGGGTGTTTTTGTGGGACCAAATATTTGTGAGAATGATTTTGTGTTTGAAATAAACCTACCTTTTCCATCCCTAGGCCTACTTTTACTTATGTGCATAAGAAAATAAAATACTACAAAGATTCATAAAAAACAACTAGACTTTGGAGCAACCCCACCATAGTGGATGCGTGGCTCTTCACTCACATCTTACCATACACTCTTCGCCCTTTGATCGTCCTGCAAAATCTTCAGCGCTCGTGAATTTCAAAAAGATTGTTACTAGGACTGTGTGCAACTCCCCAGCAACAACGCAAAAAATGTTAGGAGTTTTATTTGTTGTTAAATTCCCCTAAATTAAATTATCAATCGAGGTTCATAATCTCTAAGTCACACTACGTTCCAATTCAGGTGTCAACAATTTAGTGCAAATTTAAGTACAAAATGTTCAATCTCTACTATTTCTAATCACAACAAACTGAAGTGAAGAAACTTATCAGACTAAATCCCTGTATTTTCAAGCTTTAATTATTATCCTATTTTAATCATAGCTTGATTAACTCAAAAACTCACTTAAAACAAACAAACCAAACTAATTACGACGTAAGGCGTTTCCCTTTGAAATGAATTGCCTTAGCCGCCACGTGTACTATTGTTGACTGTGGATTTGTGGTGTTAGACGATGGAATGAAGTGTGATCGTTGATCCAACACCGATCCAAAACTGAAGGGTTAATGAGGAAGCCCGACAGACGCACCGCCAACCAGCATTCATTTAGCGCGTGTAATTTCCCTGCAGATTAGCAATTACCTCCAGATTATCAAACATAAGCGGCATCAAGATAAAGTTGCAGCAATAGAGATTTGGGAGAAGCTGGATGCATACATGCGGGCTAGGAGGTCGGCCTCAATGCTTCTGCGAGCGGTTGCTCTAAACATACGACTCTGCGTCAAACCCCATTTTCTCTTCAAAAATTAACATTTTTTTAGTTTTTGTGAGACCTTATGGTTTCTTTCTTTGTTGTTTTGACAACTGGTGAAAACAACACCTCGTTAGGTTTAGTTTTTTCTTCTCCTCTTCATTAATAAAGTTTTTGTTTGTTCTCTTGGCATAAACATAGATATTTTTTATTTCTGATTTTGTTGTTAGGGGCTTGAATGAATCAGATGTGAGAGTTAGGTGCAAAGACACTTGCATCTGAATCTGTTATATAATGTGATTTGTGGTTGTGGGCATGCAGGATCTGCTTCAGCTCCTAACGCTAACACTTCTTCTGCCAGCAGTAAAAAGAGAGCAGTATCTTTGCAGACTATTTCTGAGATATTGCGTCTACTGGCTCTCCTTCTGCTTGGACTGGCTGCCCAAGTATACCAGTAGCAGTTTCAGAATATAATTTCCACTGGTATGTCAATATCTAATAGATGGTGTTGATGTTTACAGTCCTGGGGTTTTACATTCGCTTTGAAGATGACAGTGTGGAGTCTGCTAAATCTGCGAGGCAGTGGAATGTGAACATAGTTTCGGTATGAGATTTAGACTTTTCTGTTACTGTTTCAAGTATTGTCAAGTTTCCGAGCTCTACTTCTATAACACGCTGCTTATGGATTTGTCTTGCTCCAGATGATGGGATAAATTTCAGTCTATTAGAGCTTATTGTATCATGTACGCTCATTTATTTTGCCATTAATTTTGTCTGCTTATTATTTAGCTCGTGTAATTTACTTGCAGATTAGCAAACATAAGCAGCATCAATATAAAGCTGCAGCAATAGAGATTTGGGAGAAGCTGGATGCATACATGCAGGTTAGGAGGTCGGCCTCAATGCTTCTGCCAGCGGTTGCTCTAAACGTACGATTTTGCATCAAACCCCATTTTCTCTTCAAAAATTACCATTTTTTTAGTTTTTGTGGGACCTTATGGTTTCTTTCTTTGTTGTTTTGACAGTTGGTGAAAATAGCACCTCTTCAGCTTTAGTTTTTTTCTTCTCCTCTTCATTAATAAAGTTTTTGTTTGTTCTCTTGGCATAAACAAAGATATTTTTTATTTTCGATTTTGTTGTTAGGGGCTTGAATGAATCAGATGTGAGAGTTAGGTGCAAAGACACTTGGATCTGAATCTGTTATATAATGTGATTTGTGGTTGTGGGCATGCAGGATCTGCTTCAGCTCCTAACGCTAACACTTCTTCTGCCAGCAGTAAAAAGAGAGCAGTATCTTTGCCGACTATTTCTGAGATATTGCATCTGCTGGCTCTCCTTCTGCTTGGACTGGCTGCCCAAGTATACCAGTAGCAGTTTCAGAATATAATTTTCACTGGTATGTCAATATCTAATAGATGGTGTTGATGTTTACAGTCCTGGGGTTTTACATTCGCTTTGAAGATGACAGTTAGATTACTACCTAATGTTTTGGGAATCAATTAGATAACCCAGTTTCTATTCCTCAATTACATTAGAATAATTATCACAGTGACATAATTGACCTCACCCTAAAAAACCCTATATAAAATAGTATTAACATAAAATACCTATATGAAATAGCATTAACATAAAATACCTATATAAGATAGTAATATAATTATCACACTGACATAATTAACCTCACCATAAAAAGACCTATATGAGATAGCATTAACATAAAATACATATATGAGATAGTAGTTCTAGTAGTCCGAATTAATCTGATTTATCAGTTTTGCATTTAGCTGAGGACTAATTTCTTATGGTAACAAAGTCTTTAGACCTAAAATTTAGGTGAAGAAACAACCAGAAAGTGTATTGACTCTAATATGGAGATACATGTTTGCAGCGTGAAAATGCACATTTGTGACTTTTGATGGTCTTTGAATCAATCTATTGTTGGTTCCATCAGAAATATGCAGCTTTCTTTTCTGAGTTGAAGGTTTACTTCTTGGTATTAGATAAAATTTCAAATGGCCTCTTCACATACCTTTTCTTTCCTTGGAGCGTTATTCGTTTCGTATAATATTTCTTTTTAGAGGAAACTTGACTTGTTCCTTACGTAAGGGAGTTGACTTGTTCCTTACTTCAGGATTTCCAACTAGATGAAAGGTTGACTTGTTACAGAACGTATTAGTTGTCAGGCAATTTTCTTTTAAGGAACATGCATGTAATCACTCACACCTATTTCTGGTTAGTAGACTTGGAGTGAGTATAAAATGTCTGATATATATAGTTTGAGTGTGTTATGTGTTTTTTTAAGAGGTCTTCAAAACAGGTCATAGGTTTGGAAATTCAGGGGAACATGAATGTAATTACTCACACCTATTTCTGGTTAGTAGACTTGGAGTGAGTATAAAATGTCTGATATATATAGTTTGAGTGTGTTATGTGTTTTTTTAAGAGGTTTTCAAAATAAGTCATAGGTTCAAAACCAAAAAGATAAAATATATATAGCTTAATAAACTTAACAATCAAATCTTTAACAAAAATAAAACCCTTATCTTATAAACAAAAAATTCTCTACACCCATTAACCATAACCTTAAAAATAGATAATAATATTAATAAAACTTTCTCTACAGCAAGTTCTAACTTAACCATAACCTTAAACATAATAGATAATAATATTAATAAACTCCTCTACCTGTGTGATCCATAAATTTCTACCTTTATGCTCGTCATTCTTTGTTGTTCCTGGTAATTAGGTCAAACTATCTAAATGCTCTAAAGGTTTAATCAAATATACCTTAGTATTACTGCAATAATTTTCATCGCTCCAATATCTTTCATCGAGAATATTATCATCAGCGCCGCTAATTCAGTCCCCTCTCCATATCATTGCACAGACAGAGGAACTAAACACAACTTTCTCTATGGTTTCTGTCTGGCCGCAGGCTTCCAGCACATTATGAGCTCCTCTAACTTCAATTTCTACCATTCGCTCCTGTGGTATATTAATTTTTCTTCAGTCATCCGCAAGAAAAAGAAAAGAAAAATTAGCAGACCTGCCCATAGTACTCCATACAAATCCAAAGGATTTTTATATAAACCCATTAAAGACACAGAAGAATTATACAATATCTTACATCATAAGCAGATTCATTCTGACTCGTCTGATCAAATGCACAAAAAAGACCTGAACAACCTCTGAGAGCTTCTGCAATACTACGATAGTCCAACCCATCTGCTGCAAATATTCTAAGTCCCTCGTTAGTCGTCTTCATTTCAAGAAGCCTTCTTACTCTCTCCGATTCTTCTGCATTAAGGACATTCAAAATTCTTCTACATCAAGAACATTATATATAAAATCAATTAGAAATTCTCCCTATTTCACAAATAATATTCAATATTATCTGTGAGATTGAATACCATTTCTGATCACATAGAGACATCTTGTAAAACATACCACAAAGGTTGAACACTATTTCTGATCACACAGAGACATCTTGTAAAACATACAACAAAGGCAACAACCAGTCTGATATAAATTCCGCAACCTCTTTCATAAAATTCAAAGCTACATAATTCCAGAAACTGCTAAACTCCTAAACACTCTCTCTCTATATGACATAACTCAAAAATGTATATAAAGATTATTGGGTCATTGAAAAAAGGCAGGGGCGCCGAGGTCACCTCTGCGTTGAAAGATGGCCGCATGTACTTCGTAACCCCTGAGGAGAAGGCCTTTTACGATCCAGAGGCCGACATAGGTCGAAGCATCCACAACCCACAGAGTCTTGGATTTTGTCGACAAAATAGCCATGGTGAAGGAATTCAATTTACAGGGCTGAGTCAATGATCGAAATTAGAGTTGATTATATCCTTGCCTCCCTGCCTGCCTGGTGAGTATTTTAGATTGAAATTAATAGGGTCGTGTCCTCTGGGTTGCATGCAATGAACATCATGTTATCGTGCAGCATGGACAATGCGTGTTGGGTTTGAAGGAGTGAGGTATTTCGTGAGGGGGTGTCGAGAGCATATTGGTTTTAATGGTGGTAGTTGAAGATTTGGTGCACTAATTTCGTTACCTTGCATTTGGTTTCTGGATTTTCTATCAGAATTTTTCCTTCTCGACCACGTGTTTTATTTGATTTGTTTATTACTTTGACATATATCAACAATGCTTCCAGAGAAAAAGGACCTGGATGAGCTCTTGTACGCTTCTCGATGAGGACCTAGATCATACTCCACAAACAGATGCCTCCATGGCTGCAACAAAATGCCTCTGTGAGAAAAAGAATGTAGTAGTGCTCTTATAGCTGATCTGATTATCCCCATCTAGAGGTGATGGATACCAGTCATTTAAATTCACCATGCAACAAATTGTGGACCTCACTAGCATGCAAGAATGTGTTTAATTTGAGATAAAAATGACCTCAATCATCTAGTCTTTATTTTACAGTTTACCATGTCAATGGGAAAGAGACTACAAAATGCAAAAGATATAGCATTGGACTTTAAGCATACCTTCAAACTGAAAAGATGGCATATAAAATGCTTAATGTATCTAATATTCTTACACATCTTTTTCTCTGGTCTTTATTTTACAGTTTACCATGTCAATGGGAAAGAGACTACCAAATGCAAAAGATACGAAATTGGACTTTAAGCATACCTTCAAACTGATCTGCTGGCATATACAATGCTTAACGTATATAATATACTTACATATATTTTTCTCTATTGTTTTCTATATGTTCCAATATTGTTCAAACAAGGACGGGTGTAGATACTGTATGGATCAATATTCCTCATTTCTACATCGGCACGACCTAATACCATATTACATAGAGATGATGGATGCACAAGAGATGAAAAGTCACAGTGAATATTGAGCAACTGGTAGGTGTTGTCTGATATCAAACCATGAGACCACATAAATTCAAAAATCCCTACAAGATCATGGAAATCGTCTGTAAGTGCATTGCCCACCTGCAAGAACCATGATTTTTCTGGATGTTAAAACACAATATAGAAGTATAATTGCCCCTTTTCATTCTATATGATCCTATTTAGAACAAATGATTTATTTCCATATATAGTAGCTTATATGTAATGTCTTGCTCTATCAGCTCTAAAACATATACCAAACAGTGCCTTGCTCTATCACCTCTAAAACATATACCAAACAATGCCTTACTCTATCACCTATAAAACATCTAGCAAATATTGAGCCACTTTTGGCAATGTTGTGATACACATTTCCAATTCAACATTGCTTATCATAATCAAAGGCCAGGTAAAAAGAATAGATGAATAAGGGTGTAGTCTAACGCGAATGTTTTTTTGGTCCTTTTCACCAGAGTCTAGTAATACAATTCTTGGTGAGATCACAATATTCTGTCATTTAAATTGTAATTTTAAATGCAAAAATGGATTTAGCACCGTAGAAAGTCTTTAGAAAACATATGTTGTGTAAACTCAACAACTTAAAACTACATTTTTTTTTCAGATTTCTGACAGGACTTTAAGAAAAATCAACTAGAATATCTACACGAAAAAAAGACTAAAAAGTCACCTTGTTAGCTACGACCTGTATAACAATTTCTAATCAAACATCAACCAAAGAAATGGGACTCCATGCTTCCTCATGCCTCTATTCACCAAAGTTTCAAGGGAAAAAATGCAAGGGATGACGGAAGGGGCAATTATAAGCCACTCCATTAAATGTTATGAGTTTCAACGGAAAAAATGCAGGGGATGACTAAAGGGGCAATTATAAGCCACTCCATTAAATGTTATGACTTTTGTTTCTATGCTTTAATGGATTTGGGAGAGTGAGGCTTTTTAATGGGAAAAAGTGGCTTCAAGTAAAATTTAAGTTAAAATAATAAGCATTTTAATGATGGCTTCCTTCCACCAGAGTTTAGGCTTCTTCAATAACATATCCATACTAATATGTGTGCTTATGCTTACAAAAAATAGTAAGACCTGCAAATCCTTCAAAACTCTGGCAGAATAAATACACCACTAATAACCTCACAATCAAGAAAATCTTGCTCATGTTAACCAGTGGTTGATTAAAAAACATTTTTTTAACATAATCCCATTATAGCCATTTGGCAAGGACAAACCCCTGACATTTGGGACGTCCCATAGACAGTCTTCCATTATAGGAGGCATATCCAAGGAATCCATTGACAACAAACGACACTAAAAATGACCCCACCCTGTTTCCCTGTCTGTAGTACACAAGAAAAGCATCCCCATGGCACCCTACAGACTAGAGTAGGGTTCTGTCAGCTCTAAACTGGACTCCAATTAATGGGCTTGATTGTTTTCGTGGGGCAGATAGAGAAAAACTGACAGAAAACAATTTGATCAAAAAATCCTTGATCATTGAGAACTCTGTAACCATCTTTGTTTGACTGCAATTATGTGTTTTGTTTTACCATAAAATGTTTAGGGTGCCAGTATGTTATTGAAGAACACGATAAATCTGTTGTGGATGCAGCAAGCCATGGCGGTTTTATCTGCTAGACACGTGGACCTCAAGTCCCTTATTACAGATCTCCAATTTCCTATAGCAGAATGGGATGAGAAATGGATGGACGAATACCTGGATGACACTGTAAAGCTTTTAGACATTTTCCTTGCATTAAATGTCGAAATTTCAAAGCTTGAATATTTCCAGCTTCTTGTTCATTATGCTTTGCATTTATTGGACTTTTCAGATGGCGTTTGGTCTAACGACAAGCTCTTCCGTGTCAAAGGTTCTCTCCAAGAGTTGAAGGGAAAAATGGATTCGAAGGGGAAAAATGGTGCAAACACCCGAAGGAAGAGTAGGATTGAAAATTGCATCGTGATATTACAGTATATGAGCAAAAGCCTTTAGTTTGGGAAGGTAAAGTCATTGTCAAAGGGTAGTGTTTTCTTGAGAGCGATGTATGGAGTGAAGGAAACAACTATATTTCTCTGCAGTGTGGTGGCTTCTGCTCTCGCTGGGCACTCTGGCCCATTGATTGAATTGCATATTCCTGATCAGTTTTTGTGGTCCGCAGCATTCATGTGTTTTCAGTGAGGGATTAATGACGAAATCAAGAGATGTTTTGCCAACAGCCGAGATCGAGTTTTGAAAGAGCTAGAATTGTTGGATGCAGCGATTGAAAATGTTCACCCTATAGTTGAGAAATTATCTTCTGCTGAGATTGTCGATTGAACAGACAAAGTGGAACATATCAAAATTGCTATACAGGAATTACAACAAAGTGCAAAACTGCTTGCCCAGGGGTTAGATCCTCTCTCTAAACATGTTAATGACTTCTTTCATCTTATTCTGAGTGGAAGGTGTTTAGTCAATTTAGTGTTCCTAAATTGATATCATTAATTGTCAACCCGGGGCTCG
>APFE030089737.1:0-14265 GCA_000404065.3 Pinus taeda
CAGCCGCCAACCTCGCACTTTGCTTTGCAGTCGATTAGGTGTCTGTCAACCTTGTCGACGACCATTATTTTTTTAAATCTCTTGGTCCCATTCCTCAAGCTACTCTTGCCTGTGCTAACCTTTTGCACGATTGTTCGCTTTGGATTAGTCTCGATTTTTATTTTGCAGAGTTTAACTGCTTTGATACCATGTTAAATTTCCACAAACCTAGTACTTGACAATTAATATCGAACAAAACCTTAAACGATTTGTTGATTTACGCACAACTAAGATTTTAACTAAAATTGCACAATTTAAACACACAAAAATCAACTTAAATTGGACAAACGATTTATCCTAGAAAACCCACAAAGGGAAAGACCAAAGACCTGTTCTATTATGAACTTGGGCTCCTATACTAGCAATAATGGCTCAACTGAGGAATTATAAATACAAAAACTGGATCTAATCCATTTGATCAAGCCCTTCTTGGTTGTGATCTGGATCTCCTTGTTGCTTCTTAAACTTCCTTGGACCTGCTCAACATGTCACACTAGAGTATTACACTCCTCCTCCTCCTAAGTCTAGTGTTGCTCAATAGTATATTCACCTATCCCTTAGATCTCCTTTTATAACCTTTTGATGACTAAAACCATAACCCTAGATCTTAATGGCTAAGATTAGATCTTGCCATCTCAAGATCAATGGTTGTGACTTAATTTCTCATTGAGATCACTTAAGTCACTTTTAATCATTAAATACAAAAGGTACTTTATAAAATTACTTTACCAACTTTATCTAGAGAGGTAATTCTTCCACATGCTATGACACCGAGAAATTGTGAAATTCCTACTAAGACACACAATCCAAAACACCACATCATTTTTAGAGTCCACATAATCTCATATGTGCAACATCTTATCTCCAAGAGGCAACATCCAAGGTGCACAGGAGGGAGGGTGTCTCTAGAAGTGTGCCAAGTCATCATTAAGCTCAATGCTCATCATCAAATTTCCAACGTCCATCAGCAAGTGGAATTCCCTCCAAAGGGTGTGTAACATCCTCCATGAAGTGCAAGAGAGGCATTATCAAAGTCATCCAAAAGACCATGACCTTGTTTGGAACATCATCAAGCATAAGATCAAGGAGTCAAGTAAGACCAACTAACATGCATACGAGAGTCACATAAAATGTGGACCATGTTTAATGTCGAAACTATGTAAATATTATCACATTAAGTATCTTCTTCAAACTTCACACTAGCTTAAGACCTTATACAAGTTGCTAGATTTAGATGCAAGAGGGTCATTAATTACCCCTATTAGCTACTTCCAAATTACAGTGAAAAGAAAAGCCCGAGGGGGAAATAGTTCCTCAATTGACCCTTCAATCAATAAGTGTAAGTGATAAATGATATGGTCAAGGAGTGGATTTCGTAAGTGGTGTCATAGTCATATACATGGGTTATGCAAGACCACCATCCATGAGTGTCTTTGTAGAGGGAGTGCTCACATTACTTGAGTTACCCTTTCCTTGGCATTGCCTTTTCCACCCCTTACTTAGCTCTTTGCTTTAATTAGCTTGTTTTGTCAAGCTTTATTAATTTTCTTTTGAAACCCCCCTTTAGTATGGGTAGTTCATTGTTCATAGGGTTTGGGATGTTCTCTAAGTCCCTTTTATTTTTATAGATCATTATATGCATGGGACTGACGTTATCTCCTCACACGAGGGGTAGAGCTCAAGCTAACTTGGATTTTAATCATAATTCATACCTTGCTATTATTTTTCATTTTGACATTTGTCATTTGCTATTTTATTCTTCATTTCCTTCAACAACATCAACCTCTGGGAATTTCCAAGCCCCTTCTTATGATAGGATGGGACAAGTAGGGAACTAGTGCGGGCGACTAACAACAACCAACCTAAGAGAAAGCATAATGGAAAAAGGGATGAATCACATGGTATGTGTTAAGTATGGATGGATGTGGACATGCTATCTCTGTCAAAGCCTCTTATTCGTGCCCCCGTTGCATAGTGAAAGAAAAGCCCCAAGATGGTTCACTTTTCTCCTAGGTTAACCCATGTATATAGATGGGTAATAGACCCCTTACCCAAGGGTAAGAATATTGTTGGCTATAGATGGGTCTACAAGACCAAGTATGGTGTTAATGGATAGATTGAAAAGCATGAAGCTAGGCTTGCTGCTAAAGAGTTCTCACAAAAGGAAGGTACTGACTACATTGAGACCTTTGCTCCATTTGTTGTGATTGACTCCAGTCAAATGATACTATCTATAACTTCTTCATAGAGATGGGAGGCTTATCAAATGGATGTCAAAATCCCTTTCGTCATAGAGATATTAAAGAAGAAATCTACGTGCAACAACCACTAGGATTTGTTCAAGATGGGCCTACACTATTGGTTTTCAAACTTAAGAAGTTTCTACATGGACCTGTTGACCATGTACATGTCAACAATCCTGGAAGCAGGGTATATGGCAGCAAACAATTTTTTGAGTAAATGTCATCATTGTAATACAAAATTCTGCAAAATTATTGTAAATGATTCTAGTATGACTATTAAGTCATGTAATAACACCTAGGTAACCCTATGATTCTTCTCGAAGGGTTTCATCCTAGGGGTTTTTTTAACTTCCCCAAATTATGTGTGTTTGTAAACATGGATAATTTACAGAGTTTTTCTCCCAGATATACTCCAAATCTAGCGTGGAACTCATTGACGAGGTCTTAGGTGAGTTCTATTGTTTATCGAGTCTATGCATTTTTCATACTAAATCATGTGTCTTATCGTAGAATTTGGTTGAGTCTTAGGGGTCTATGTCTATGTGTATTTCCCCTTCTAAGGGTTGATATTGTAATATTTTGATGTAAAAGTGTTATCTAGGAATGTTTTTGGTGATGGATTCCTCATAATTAGAACACCATTACCAAAATATTTTTTAGATACAAGGGTGGAAAAATAATCAATCTCCTCTTGAGTCTTTATTTTTATTTTCTGGCACAAAATAAAAATAAAATTAGGCCAGAAATTATCCAAAATAATAAAATGAAGGGTAGACTTAGAGGGAGTCTACCCTGTGGAAGTTTGAGTCTTCACGATCAAGTGATTTCAAGAAGTTTTCAGCCCATGCAAGGACAGTCACGAACCATGCGAGATCATTCATGGTGGTGTAAGGAAAGTTGTAGATCCTGCGAGGACATGCAAGGATCACACTAGAAAAGTCATGTTACATACAAAAATATTCATGCACTGTGCAAGTCAAAGCTAGGCCTAATACAACGAAGTCGTGGCTCATACAAGATGGGTATGGTTACGCAAGGAAAATCATGATTAATGCGAAGAGGTCACGAATATGCATGGAAAGTCATGGAGCTGGAAGCATGAAGGAAATACCTTCCTCACTAAAAGAGGAAGTGTTAAATTTTGGGTAGCATGGAAGGTATTTCCAAGAGAGGACAACCCATCAATAAGTTGTTTATTGGGTGAGTTACCCAAAATGGGGTTTTGGATCCAAGTAAGGGGTTTGGGACCAAGAAAGAAATAATTTAATATTCTAATGGTCAAAGAAGTGAAAACCTTAGATCTAGAAGGTTTACTAAGTGACCCAAGGAAAAGTATTTAATGAGCCTAAGGTGAGGTTCATGAGCAGTCAAGTACAAGAGATGTAATCGTTCTTCTGTTGAGATAGTTCCAGGAGGCTGAAATACTCCTGGTCTAAGGAGGTCAAGTAGGGCTGGAAGGTGCCGAGTTCTGTTGTAGCTTTGGAGAGGGCCATGATCCTAAATCTCTGTGGAAGGAGAGCCGAAAGGCTAGTATTATGTCTGAGTTCCCTTAGATCCATGTGCAGGAGACAAAACACAAGACTGAGGCTAAGAAGATGGTGACTGCAGGTTGAAATAGGAGGTTGAGGCCCGAAATATGCAGGCCAAGGGTTCCAAGCTACTTGACCAAGTGAGCAAGAGTATGAGGAAGGGCACCGAGGGCAGAGCCAAAACAATATGGCAAACATCCTTATGTGAACAAGAGCTCGCTGTAAATGCTTAGGGAAGGCCGAGCTGGAAGGAGGACGATTTTCTTGAAGTCTGAGCAGTTTGATTCAAGAAGGATTGACATGTTATCTTTGTTCTGGGTTCTGTGCAAGACCAAGTGTGAAAGAGGGCAGCTGAGACTCTGTTTTGCTGAGGAAAGGAGGGCCGAAGTCCTGTAGTGGAGGCTGAGACTCTTGTACATGCCACAACAAGCTGGAATAGGACTCAGTCCAGTCTAGGAGAGGGCCAAAAGGGCCTTGGGTGGCACAGTAAATTTCCAGCGGTAAGCAGAATCGGTTAAGGAGGGCTGAGACCCATGAAATGTCTTGGAGCGAAGGGATCGAAGTGTGACAGAGATATATGAGGCTTGCATTCAGTGTTGGTTGGTTGCTAAGGACAGATCCAAGGTCCGCTAGGGGTATGGGAGTGATCCAAGTCCTGGATCTGAGAGGACTGTGAGGAGACTCTGAGTATAGATCTCGAAGTCTTTGCATGAACAAAGTTGTGAACAACATGCATTGAAGCTGATATACAGTGGTATATGCTGCGGCAAACCCACTGTGAGTTGCTTTTATTTTGTGCCCTAAGTACAGTGATATTGGAGAAGCAAATCCACTGTTAGAAGAAGACTTGTTGGGCCAAAAATCAGTGACTTTGGAGCAGCATAGATCACTGTAAGAAGGCTGAGCTGTGGAGCTGGTTGTGCAAGTGAATCTGGAGCAGCGGAAGATCTTTTGAGCAGCTGAAGGCAGAGCTATTGGAGCAGCATTATTCTCTACGAGTAGAGGAGGCAAAGGAGCTGCCAGATTTCAAGGACAACAAGTGCATAAGTGGTCTACTTCAGCAAGTAAGCTATGTGGTTGTTCTTGTATAGTTCTTTGTGGGCAGATTGCAAATCTGTTGTTGCAGACTGCAAGCCCTAGTTTGTATACTATGTATACTGTTTGTATCAGAGATCGAGTCCCACAATCCCTGTTACCGGAGCCCCATGATTCTTTTATTAATAAGTAATAAATTAATCGAGCATTGGGCTCATATATCTGTGCAGTAAATTGATTTCACTGCTGAAGGTTTCTGGTGCAAAGTGCTAGTAGGTTTTGGGTATTTCTGTGTATCGTGTTTTAGACATAGACCTGATTCTGAAGTGCCAAGGAAAAATCAACAGAAATCAGTATAAAAGCTTTATGCTGTAAGGTCACTTGTAAGTTGTACTGCTTGGCAATTTCTGATTCATATCATAGACGGTTACCAAAAACATACACACCTTACTCCATCTCCATTTTTTAGTTTCAATTTTTAGTATTTCCATTTGTGTGATCTGATGACAGGTCTTACTTTTAGAAAGGGAAAGTTGGGTTAAGCGTTACTGATTTTATGTTTCGTTTGCAGGATGGTGGCATCATAGCTATTTTTGATGGATCAGCTGATAAGAAGGATGATGATGGTATTACTGATTTTTGTTTTTGTTTTTGATAGTAGTTTCAAAATAACATCCTTTGTTTTTATTGATAAATTTCAAAGGAATAATGCACCTTTTGTTTGTAGGTAGCTGCAGTTTTAAGCCTCCAGAACAACCAGAAGCTATAAGAACACAAAAAAAGCTATGTAATGCGGTAAAGAAATTATCAGGCGTCCGAAATGTGGGAACAAGGTAAACAAACATTGAATCTTTGGAGGTTTTCATTGAAGGATGAGAAGGCTGGCCCTTGCTTGTTAACTGAGGGCTCTTCAAGAAAATCAATACTGTGGTCTCCTTATAGTTCATTTTTAATACCTGTTCATATATAATCATAGATTCTAATACAGATAAGCTTTGATGAACGGCTAATATTCGGAGAAATCCTTGAAAGTTGTATATACTAAAATTCTGAGAAGCTTTTGACAACTTGATATGAAAGTTTGTCATTTGCAACAGTCAGGTTCCAAACACATGCTTACATTAGTCTCTGGGTAATGTTTAAGAGCCAGTCTCTGTGAATTAACAGTGCTCGATTGAATTTCTTCTTTTGTTTATCTAAGCAAGCAATTTCTATTATTTAACAAAAAAGCAATCCTCACAGGAAAACCTCAGTAAAGTGACTATTTTCTTTTCCATCGAGGTATATTTTTCCAATTCTATGCAGTTCTATAAACATTCAATTTCTTATGATGAACTGTGAAGTGGAAATAGCGTAACTCGAGGCCTTATGGAATAACTAGGATTGAGGTTAGTTATGTATGAAGCCAGCTTATTAACCCAGTTTTATCCATTGCATGTTTCCACTGGCAGATATAAATTCTGAATTGGAACTCAGTACAAACTGAAAATTTTTCTTGGCTGCTTTGATTTTTGTGTTTCCCTGCGTTCCATGTCACTTTTCTGCACAATATGGTATTGATTGTGCAGCAGTGATTTTTTTTTGTATTCATTATATATCAATAATAAGATTATGCTTTTATTGAAAGGAGAGCATCTAAAGTTAGCTGTGTTCTGCATTCTGCCTAGAGTAGAACATATCGTCAGCTGAATATAAAACTAGAGATTGTTCATTCTTGAGTAAAGAGGGATGATGTATTTGAAATTCCTTATAAACGTTAGATCAAATCTCTGGTATTAATTGATGTGTTTGGGTCCTTTGAATTCCTTTCCTCGTTGATGATTTCGGTATTACTTTGGGAAGTTATCTTTACTAGCCCCATCCATTTCCTGCAAATGTTTATCAAAGTTATATTGATGTTTTGGAGGCATTTCTTTTCTACTATAATGTAGGAAATGTTGATTGGGTCTGCACGAAGGGGAGCTTCAATTGTTTACTGCTGATCTACGATGGTCTGTATCCTAATGTTATTGCACATTGTAGCAACACTAACGAAAATGTGAAAAAGTAGTATTTACTTCTCTTTTAATTTTTCTTTAGAGCCTTTGGTTCTTTTTAGAATTTGAATTCTAACTCTTTCTTTTCCTTTACTTACATTTTCAAAAATTTTGTGTCTCCCCTTTCACTTTCCAAATTGCCCCAATTTCTAGAACTAAGCTTTTTTTTCTTTAATTAGTTCATTAGTCTCATAATTTAGAAATCGTACATGATTGTTAAATCTAGGCCTCTTATCACCTTTTTTTTTGCCTTTAAACTTTCACTTGGACTTTTATTTGAACTGTTAAATATTTCAAAGCTTGCCCTTTGTTTAGACTTTGAAACTTCTTTTCAAATTCTCAATTTTTCCTTGGACTTTGCGATTCATTTGATTTGGTAATCAACCTTGATTGCTAAATTGGGGTCTTCATCCACTAACTTTGGTGTGGATGGATTTTGATTTTCGTATTGACCTTGATCTCCAAATCAAGCTGATTTAATCTCTTCAAACCATTCAAAGGTTTTCCTTTTTGTTTGTGTTTCATTTCAGTGTTTCTTAATTTTTTATTTGAATTATTTTCCTTCCTTTCATATTTTTTATTCAAACATTTTCAATTCAGCTAAGTGATAACCTTTTCTAAAGTGCAATCATCAACCTTGATTTTCAAAACTGGCCACCTCTTTTTGACTTGTTAGTTTTTTGCCTCAATCTGGAATTGATCCCAAATTTAAATTTGGAACTTATTGTTACCATTTGAATTTTACAATTATTGACTTTCTTTCATGTTTTTTTGTTTTGTTTATCTTCCTTTTAATCTTTATATGTTAAACTTCCAAAGCTATATTTCTCTTTTCGGTCCAAACCTCGGGTTCTTCATTCATTCATCCAAGTGCTTCAACCTTAGCTTGATTCAATGATTGGATTGACTCAAATTCAGGTCTTCTCTTTACAAATGATAGTGAGACATGATCTCAATTTTTATATTGGCCTTGATTTTAGAATTGGCATGTTTCCCAAAGCTCCTTGTTTGTATCGTGAAACCTAATTACAACCTTTGAATTTTGCTCATGAACTTGAGGCCTTGTACATACAAAATATTTTGAAGTTGATTACAATCGTACCTACTCCACATGAACCCATGCCCCCATTTAGACATTGGTCTCGATAACCAAATCAAGGCTCTCAAATCCTAATTATGTTTGCTTTAAGCCTTGCTCTTGAATTTTAAATAAGTGATCCAATGTTCGTTATAGCTGGAATTAATTTGAAAAACCAAAAGGAGGTTTTGTTAGATGCAATTGACCTAATGTTGAAAGTTAAACATGTGGCTTGTGTTTTATACACTAACATGCAAATAATATACAATGATTGTAAAGTGAGTTGAATGGCAAAGAAGAGATTCTAATATTTGAATAAAAGGACATTCAAATTGAGAAATGGAATTGAAACAACCAAGTGGCACAAGAGTACAAAAGATTTGAACAATCAAGAAAAGATACGAATTGTTGAGTGGCACATGAGGTTGTTGAATGAAGAAATTGAACTAAGAAAAGAATTGGATAACCAAGTGGAGAAATCAATACTATTAACTTCTATCTCTTTCTCTTTCTTTTATATAAATAAGTTAAAACCAATTTGAGAATTGGTTTTGTGCTAGTACATTTTTTTGGCTTTTTATATGAGATGTTAGTGAGGAGAAATTAGTGTTTGTTTTTAGCAGTTTTGTAGACTTTTTTGGATAATTAATGAATGAGAAGCCATTAATGGCTAAGCCATTTGGAAATGAATTTCAGTTTTGAAAGTTGTGATATTTGAAATGGTGTATTTTCTTTTACATTGTAATTTTTTTTCACATATAAGCAACTTGATTTTTTTTGTTTTTTAAATATGGTTCATGGAGATTGGTGACTACTACCTCCACTCAAAATATTTGCACTGGGCAGATCCACCTGAAGGGATTACTTCTTGTTGTCAACCACAACTTAACCTTGAGAGTGGAGATCCTCCTGAAGGGATTACTTCTTGTTGTCAACCACAACTTAACCTTGAGAGTGGAGAGAATTGGTCGTATGACCTCTCAATAACACGTGCTTTTACGACTGAAACTTGACCAACTAAACTAACTCTGGGGGCTATTTCGTTTTATTTGTTTTATCTCACAAATTATTTGTTTATATCTTTAAGCATAGTATTGTGGTTACTTGTTCATTATTGAGCTTTTCTAAGATGCATTGGTTATTTAAATTTCAGTTTTTATTTTCTTACTATCTTTTTACTCTAAATTATAAAACAACAATAAATAATATATTTGCACTATGTTTATCTCATTAGTTTTGTTAATTGAGCATAACATTATTTTGTGCTTCACATATTAAAACATTTGCATTTTATTTATTGTAATAAAAAGTATTTAAATGTAAATTAAGTCGCAATATAGAAAAATATTCAAAACCATTTGCTAAGAAAATGTTGTTTCATTAAAACCATCTACGATATGGTTTTACTTCAAAAACAAAAAACAAAAAAAACAAATTAACTTATCCCTAATTGTTGAGCACAAAAATGTTGAGCACAAAAAACAAATGAAAGTACACATAATTGTAGATTTTTATTTAAAATTATTTTTAATTGTGTAATTTATGTTTGACATAGCATAATTTGGCTTTATCAACAAAGTGCTATTACCTTAAAATAGTAAGTTAAACGGAGTAAAAATAAAATAATCTATAAGGTGATTTTACTTTACAAAAACAAAAACAAAAAAATCAACCACAAAAAATAAATGAACTTACACATAATTACATATTTTTAATAAAAAAAGAGACTATATTTAGTTGTTTGATTTATGTTTATTTTTATATTTGGTAATAATTTGTTAATGAAAAAAAGGTTTTATTTAATTTTTTACTATAAAATATCTAAAAAAAATATAAATATTTATAAGAATTTGTTGGAAATTTTAATAGATGAGAAATACTTACTATATACATGTATATAATTTTTTTAAACAAATAAATATTAGATTTCGATAGAAAACGAGAGATGAGGAGACAACGATTGTCCACACAACAAATCACACTCACTATATTTTATTGATCTCAATGGTTACATATTTATAATATCTAGATCACTCACAATTATACATCTAGATAACTATTAGAACTCACACAGTAAATTGACTACTTCTAGATTGACACCTAGGACTCAATGACAACTTACACATGACATGGAAACATTACTTCCAAAACACTCCCTTAATGCTTAAATGTAGAAAATATAAAAAAACCCCACAATTCAACAATAAATAAATCTTCGTCATATTTGTCTGATATGGTCATCACTAACACTCATATTCATTCTGAAATCTCAAGGTTTCAACTCTTTTCTTCACCACTTTTTCGAGCTCCCCACTTGATCCATTTAAGACATAACCGCTTCAAACCATTGTTGACATGCTTTGCAAAATTGATGGTTCTCAACCTCCCAGAGCACAACTGGTCCGTGTCGATATTGAACCATCCTATGGAGATGCCACCATTAGTTGAATATATGGCCTTCCACAATATTCACCAGTTATCTAGGATAACATTTTGAGTACAGAATGTCTTTAGTAGACAATTCTACAACTTGACTTTATAAAATAACCTATAATGACGCTGTCGGAGCACAACGGGTCACACTAGCTTGACCTTATTAAGAAGTCCCTGTGACTAATGCTCATGACAGGTCACACCAACTTGACCTTATTAAGAACTATTTGTGACTAATGCTGACGATGAGTCACATTAATCTCTTAAATAATTGACCTATCAGAGGTTAGCTAACAACTCTTTATTTTTTGCTTAGTTTTTAATAGTACATGACAATAATAATAAAATTGCAACTTTAGCTCACGCCACAACTTTAACATAATATCATAAAACTCGAAATAAAACTATAAAGTTGACAGAGCAATCTTTGCGATATATATAATATTTGATTGTACATAATTAATTAGACCTTGACTATATTTGCATAGAAAAAAATGTGCATTAAGTCAATGTGACATTTTAAATGGTATAAAAAATAGTGACACTGGACCTCATAATTTGAGTAGATTTTTATGATGATTAAATAGTTTTATAAATAAATTAGACATCTGAATAAATTTTCTTTCAGGTATTATTTCTTTGACCTTGTTTTTGAGCTTCATTCTGATGACTTTTATTCTCCTCTTCCCCCTGCCTCTTCTACCTGGTTCTCATATGGCTTTGGGTCTTGCTCGTTATTTTCAAGTTTTGTGTCCTCATTCCTTCATGGTTCTGCAATATTTGAAAGAAATTTTCAGATGTTGTTGTCTCACTCTTTTCCTTACTGTTTTTCTCTTTGTTGGTCTTACTTTGTTCTTATTTCTACCCTTCTTTTGAGTCTGCCATTGATTCACTTTCTCGTCCAACACATTTTTAGGAGGGGACTCTTTACAGTCTCTTGCAAAGTTCCCATACTTATGACAATATCGACATTTGAAAGGGATTTGTTCGTAATCCGACGACTGGAAACAGGTCCATTCCCCTAAAGTTAAGTTAATCTTTGATGGAAATCCTTTTTCGAAATCAACCTCCATGCATATTTTCCTGCATGCAAACTATGATCCTTTTTGTTCTAGCCGATCGATGTATTTTCCAACTTCATTGTCGATTACCCTCACGTAGTCGTCACTCCAGCAAGATAAAGGAAGTCTGGGATGTTTTACCCAAAATGGGATTGAAGCTAGGATGTTTTCATTTGGATTAAATTCCATAGTACACTTATTGAGATACATCCCTCTATTTATGAAGTAGGGTCCATTTCTAAAAATTATAACTTTGTCTTCTTTGTTCTCAAATAGAAAGGCAAAAGATCCATTACCACATGCATATAACTTGATATTAACAGTCATGATTGATCTCCAGGTTTTTTTTGATCCATATTTCCATAGATTTTCGGGATGGTCACATCCTAGTGAACTTCTCTATTAGGGCATGCTCTGAGAAGGCTACTGAGGCTCTTCTCACACCCATTGAAATCTCAACTGATGGGATATATTTTGTTTTCTTTACAAACTTTACATTGAAATCTCTTTTCTGGGGTTGTTTTGCAAGCGTTGTTACCATCGTGTTGAAGGTTGTGCTCTCATCTATCTGGGGTGGAGGGGGAGGCGCCCCCCCCGTAGCAGCCATGGCAGAAGCGTTCAAGCTCACGCCCTAGGGGGACCAGAGCTCAGCTCGCGCGTGGGAAGAGGAAGTGATATATGAATTTTACAAACTCATATTAAATTCATTTTCACAAAACTATAAAGACAAGTATTTATTTGCGAAATAAATGGCAATAATGATATATGCATTTACAATGTTCATGGGGAAGAGTAAGATATTCTTTAGAATGTACAACAACAAGGCTCAAATCTATTACAACAATATACTCGATATGAGCTCAACATGTCATTAGTGGGAATTGAATGTGGGTGTGGAGGATAACAATCATTTTGTTGGTAATACTAAGAGTGAGTGGGGTGAATCAATGTCTTTCAATTTTTAATTAGCTAGTTAAGATATTTCTTTGATTAGAAGCACAATTTAACATAACAAAAAAATAATAAAAACAATTTTATTAATAAAGAAAGTGAAGAGTCTAGTCCTCCTTTACCCAACATGTACAACAAAATATCCAATTTCTTCAAGGCTTCAACCTTGAATAAGGACTCCAATCCTCAAATATCAATTCGAGCTCCAACTTGGTCTCTCACAAGGCTCCAACCTTGTATGGAAATTCCAATCCTCAAATATAAATCCAGGCTCCAACATAGTCTCTCACAAGGCTCCAACGTTGTATGAGGACTTCAATCCTCAAATATAAATCTAGGCACCAACCTATTCTTCAAGGTATGCTTTTGGTTTGCTTCAAGAAGGACTATAATGTCTGCACCAAATTTTTGCTCCAAGACTCTTCAAATATGCTCTAAACAATTGGTTCACAAGTCTTAAATGATCTGCTCAATATATCCTCCAATTTTCCTAGGTATATAACAAGGAAGAATCCAAATTCCCCTTCAAGTCTTCTTCAAAAAAGGGTCTCTAAGACTACTCTGGGAAGTTTCCAAAAATTGCTCCTAAATGTCATCAAGAGGCTCCTTCAAGATCTCTTCTATTTCTGCTCCAAAAACTCTTCAAAAATTACTTCAAATATTGATCTATAATCACTCCAAGAACTACCTCATGAATATTCCAAAGGTCACTTCGAAGGTTAATACAAAGTCTCTCCAAGACTTGCTCTAGGAATACTTCAAAAGTATTTTCAATGTTTGGTTCTGGGTTTTTTCAAAGAATTGTTCCAACGTGACTTCAAGGTTGTATCAAGATGACTTATCAAAAAGGCTTCAATGCCGCTTCATAATGACTTCAAGAGATTGGTCAAGAATATTTTAAGATCTGCAGCCAAGACACTTCAACGATATGATCTAGGCATGCTTCAAAGGAAACTTTAAGACTGCTCAAAAGGCATCAAGAATGTGCATGCAATTTTGCTCCAAATAACTCTCTAAACTTATCAAGAGATGCTCCTTCACTTTGCTCCCAAGTTCATGAGGAATGAACCATCTTTTTCTTCACCACAGGCGAAATTACTTCTTGCCTTCTTGCCCGAGTTCTTCTATTCTTTATCTTGGATGAGTTCAGGTCAAATTAGGTCGAACTGACCCTTATTTATATTAGTCTAGATGCTAAAAAACAAGGCCAACTTTAGGGCTGACTTGTCTTCATTCTTGGAGCCAACTTTGGCACATATGATTTTCTTTCATGCTCAGGAATTGTAACATGTTTTAACGTTGCTGAATTATCTTTGTGTTAATGTAACCTATTCAACTCTTACCCTGTTGCATAACTCTTCTACTATAACACCCATTATAGCTATAATTTAAATGATTGCAATTGCTTGTGGTTCAAGCCCCCTACTACAAGATTCATTTACAACTTTCCACGAAATTGGTATTACTCCTTAGGTAGAGATGTGATCACGCTAATTACCCCATTTACTGTAATATTCCTAATTAGCCATGGCTAATTGGAATATTCGATTTTGTCCAATTTTTGCCTTCTATAATTATTTGTAAATAAAAAAGTGAGGATGAGGGACATAACTCACTTTTAGAATGAAAATTCACTTCCTAGTAGCACAACGTTGTGACTTAAAGGGGAGCCAAGGGGGCCAAAGGGGGACGCAAGAATCGGGCCCACGTAGACACATGGAGGGACTGCGCAGGAGGGAAGAAACACGTGGCAAGAGGGGAATCATGCAAGAGGAAGTGAGCCTAGGGATTGTGAGAGGAAGAGGCTATAAAATAGAGAGGAGCCCCCTCATTTTGGATCATTCAGTTATGTGCATTTTG
>APFE030089738.1:0-17066 GCA_000404065.3 Pinus taeda
TGCAATCCCTGTACGAGTTAAAGAAGATATTTTCCCTCTCAGATGACTCAATACCTGAGATATTTTGTAATAGACTTCTATATATTCCCCCTCGCATTTGTTAGCAGGGGTTGGACATTAGATGTAAGAAATCTTTTGATATCTATTCTGCTCCTCTTCTACTGTAAATCTTCAGAGAATTAATACAAAGGATGATGAAATTTCCAAAGCTTTGTGTCTCTTGATTTCTTGCTGGTGTATGGCTGAATGTTGCAGGATTCCTGCGTATCTCATGGCTCAATAAGTTTTCTTGTTACTCTTTGTTATATGTTCGTTATCTTTCATATATCATTCACGTTTTCCATGTTTTAAATATCTAATAGCAAGGAAAAGGAATAGTCTCAGGATTTAATCACAGATTACCCTGAACTCTATCTAAGCTATTATAAATGTTTTCTTCAGTTATGGTAATGAATGTGTAATTCTTAATTGCTACCTTTCACACTATATCAGCATAGTGATCTATTGTTTCAGGAATTCAAGTATTTCTCCTGAGGAATAGGTCCCTTTCTCACATCCCAGCTCAGTGAAGAATTCTTAACTGCTCTTCACTGGTTGATTCACACTTCACCATCACAATTTACAGTTTGTTTTATGAAATATATAAAGGCCCTGTAATTCCAGCTGCACTAAACCAGGATCTCAAGGAACCAACAGCTACAGACTCCATTTCCCAATGGATTAATTTACCTGCAGAGAACATTTCAAAACTATCAGAAATCATCCTCCCAACCAAACACCATATAAACAAACCTTTACCTCATAACTAGCCTAAAAACTCCATAAAAACAGAGACAAACCTTACAGAGAGTGCCACAAATTCCACATTACCTTGGGCCACTCCACAGCTTACTACCCTCAAGGTAATGGCTTGGCCGAATCATCCAACAAAAGCCTCATCAATATCATAAAGAAGCTGCTAGAGGAAAACAAAAAGAACTAGCATAGGAAGCTCATAAATGCTCTGTGGGCAGACAGACTTTCAACTAAGAAATCCATTGGGATGAACCCTTATGAGCTAGTATATGGCATGGAGGCCAAATTTCCTTCATCTTTGGGCATTCCTACTATCAAACTGTTACAGGAGATTCAGGCTGAACCAAATGACATGCAGAGAAGAGTAAATCAAACCATTCATCTTCAACAAACCAGAGAACAAGTGTATGACAGAGTTCAAATGTTGCAAGAAAAACTCAAAAGGATGTTTGATAAGAAAGCTAAAGCAGAGGATTTCTGGGTTGGCAGCAAAGTTCTAAGATGGGATTCACAAAGAGAGGACAAGGGAAAACATGCAAAATTTGATTTTTTGTGGAAAGGTCCATACATTATCAGCGTTGTGCAAGGCAATAACACATATTTTCTCAAATCTTTGGATGGCAGCACAGCTGAGGAAGGTCCTGTTAATGGCCAAATGCTAAAACATTACCATGATCCCTTTGATTAAGAAAGAACAGGCGGTGTTATTCTGTGTACATAAATGTTTGTATATATCAGCATTTTATTTTATTTTTGGTAACATGCTAAATGCTAAAGCACGCAGAAGAAAGCAGGCAGTGCTACATAATTCACTAGCAAATCAGTTGAGGGAAAGTGTTGTGTGTGGTCCAAAAGCTCAAATCAATCCAACAGTCAGCACTAAGAAGTTTTCAAAGCACAGCAACAACAGAAGATCAAGGTAGTCTGACCTGTTGTTCTTGGCTTCTCACAAGGAGAAGCCATCCCCAAGTGGAGCCACTGTTAGCCTCCTGCTACAGCAGGTTACTCATATTTCATGATGGACATGTTTACAGGCCAAATATGTCATACTTTGCATGTTGCAATGCTCCATATTTGCTAACAGACACCAAAAAAAAGAGGCCATGAGAGAATGCTACTCAAAGTTCATCTACTGCATTCCAATTTTGAAGAGTTGTTTCATTTTTGTACAAATTTTCAGCTAAAGGGAGGTCCAAACAGCTTAATCTTGGTCTCCCTAAGTTTCAATTTCCTGTTGTAGAATATAGAGAATGAATAATCTGTCCAAACAGCCTAATCTTGGCAGATTCTTAGATAGGTAGAGAATCAAAGGAGCCCAACTACTTAATCTGGGCCCTTGGAAGAAACAAGTGTAGATGTAGATAGGAAGACATCAAAAGAAAAAGTTGAAAAGCTGGGTCTGCAAGTCCAAGTGCACCCAAACCAAAAAGAAGAAAAAATGTTAGGTAAGTAGGTTGGGTAGGTAATTTTGAGGTTGTAGAATGTTGATTTGTGATTAATTCCACATTTTCAAGTGTTACACTCATACAGATCACAGTCAGCAGGCATTTCCCATTTGAAGGACTTCAAGCGAGGCATGACTAACTTCCTCTTCTTCTTACTCCCTAAATCATTTACTAATTTCCCCTAAAGAGGTCAAGATCTGCTTGATACCTCTTAGCTTCATCATTTTCCATATCATTAGCCATGGTAAAGGTCTGCTTTACTCAAGGAGGCTCCATACTTTCTCTACAAAGTTCTATCTCCCCTTCACAGCCTAAGATCTCTGGAACTTGGCGCTCTTCTTGTCATTTTCATATTAACTACTGACATTATTATTTAACTCCCTATCTATTTTCCCTTCCCCATCTAAAACTATGTTAATAGCTCCCCTATGTAAATATCCCCTCCCCCTGGTTGAAATATAACCATAAACGTCCCTTGGTAATTACTAGGTCATCTGGACCTTAGTAAGAGCCCCCATCTCTGCATAAATTTTCCCCCAAGGTGTTTGGACTCCTTCCAAAACACAAAAAACCCCCCTTCCAAATTCAAAAAACCCTCCCCGCGCATTGTATTTTGGAATTTATTAATTTTGGTTAATAAATCACCAAGCGCCGAAACCCATTACACCATTTTCCTAAAGTTTAAACCCACCCGCGCCGCGAAAAATTAAAAATTAACGCACACGCACTTATACTAAACTTCGTGCTTCTTCGCCTCCCGTCCACCGTTGGATCGCCTCCTCCAGATCTGACGGCTGTTATCCATATCGGGTGCCCTTTTGTATGGGCACGTTAGCACCCGATGTCCGACGGTTTTACCGTCGTACACCGGGACAGCTGACGGCTTCCCATTGCATCGGGCCGCCCCTGACAGAAACCGCTTCCGTATCAAAAGCGGTCTGATGCCCTGCCAAAACCGCCCTCCCCTCATGTAACAGGAGCACCGCGTCATCCCTCCACATCGGTTCCACCTCATCCCTTCCTGCCTGCGCCTGGCCCACGTCACCTGCCACCGTGTCCCGCCACGTCATCACCCCACCGTACTGCCATGTCACCCTGCTGACGTGAGCATGCTGACGTCACATGCGTACCAGAGGACCCCATTGCTGACGTCATGCTGACGTCATCCGCCGTATCTGAAGATAGAGAGAGACCAGGTTCAGAGGTTAAAGAGTATCAGAGCGGATATGAAGATAAAAAGCATGTCAAAGAGTATCAGTGTAGCGGCAAAGTGTATCAGAGGAGATTTTCTCAAGGCTCGAGGCAAATCCAGCATTAAAAGGAAAGCCCTGAAAGTCAAGAAGCAGTTGAGGACACATTGAAAGCTCACCAGCACAAATGACTGCACATTAAACTCACAGGAGATCAGTGGACCAAAACTCAATGCACAGTTATGACAGAACCACTGCACCTAGCCATAGAGGACATCACATTAACTCAATTTTGATCCAGCTGCCACTGCCGCAGCCCAAAGAATATTTACTTACAGTTAATTCCAGCATAAGTTAGGTTTAGAAAGCTTTTTCCTGCATACCTGTTAGGTCATTTGTAATAAATAACTTTAGATATTTTGCTTATATATACCACCCTGAAAAATGGAGTAGGGGTTGGTTGGTTGTTTTGATCTTTGTTAGTTCGATATTTTACTCGAGTTGAGACTCGCACTGTAAATGTGATACTTTCTATAATCAAAGACTGCTGAAAGCATGGATTCTGAAATTGTTTGTTGTGTTTAACTGGTCGAGGAGTGACCATGGAATTCCTGTGCTTCTACATGGTTCAATAAGTGTTTCTTTAACTCTGTTTAGTTTTTTATGTTTGTGTTATCAACAATCCACCATCTAAATTGCAGAAAAGAAGAATAGTTTAGGATTTGCTTGGTTGCACCTTAGGCTCAATTTCTGCAAATTCTTCATGTTTTCATCAGGAATAGTTATGAACATGCATACTTAAATGATCTTGTTTACGTTGTTTCTTTCACATATTAATGCTAGTTTAGGAATTTTTAACTACTCCTAAATTACCATTCATTCACCTCTTTCCCTGTTAGTTAATGAAATATTCTTGATTTCCTTCCATCTCTGGCTTTCATCCCATCTTTTCAGCAAATTGGTATTGTTTCATGTGTAGCTATCCCGCTCCATAATCCTAGTGTGACCAAGAAAACACAGCAGCAAGCCTCAATCCATGACTCCATGCCCAATGGTTTGAAACTTATCACAATTTCCCTTGCCTCTCTGCTTGGAATTATCTGCCTCATATTCATCTTCCATCCAAACAAAAAAAAAAATCAAAACCCCTAAACCCAATAACTAGCCTAAAATCATTATCAACAAAGCTAAATCATTAAAAGAGAGCCCTCTTTGATTGCAGGTGGGCTAGAACCTGCAATCCAAAGATTAGTTTGTGGTTACCTCGGTCGTATACCTTCAGGAGCCAAGGGACAACCTGAGTGATAACATGAAGAACATGTGGAAGGCTGCAATATTTGTTCAGATCAAGATCCCCAGATAATTAAGTTGGCCAAAGGAGTTCCTACGGAATACAAACGAAGGTACCTGGACCTTTGAAGCAGTGTATGGATGCATTTGCTTGGTCTTATGATGATTTAAAAAAAATTGATATTAATATCATCCAACATAAAATTCATTTGAAGATTGGGGTGAAACCATACAAACAGAAGCATAGGTGGATTAACTCGTTGTTACTTCCATCGATTAAAAAAGAGGTGAGGAAGTTCCTCCAATATAGAATTATCGTACCTTTGAGGTATTCAGATTGGGTGGAAAATTTAGTTTTTATCAGGAACAAGAACAAGGAAATAAAGTTGTGTATTGACTTTAGGAATCTAAGCAAAGCCTCACTAAAGGATAATTACCCTCTGCCTAAAATGGACTACATTCTACAAAACGTGGTGGGCTCTGCTCGTATGTCTATGATGGAAGTTTTTTCTAGATACAATCAAGTAGTCATGCCTTTTGAGAATCAAAATAAAATTTCTTTCACCACGGCTTGGGGAACGTTTATGTATGCCAGAATTACTTTCGGCATCAATAATGCATGAGCCACTTTTCAGGGAACAATGGATATAGAGTTTGTGGGAGAACAAGATAAGTTTGTGGTAATTTACCTAGACAACATCACTATTTTTTAAAAAACACATGAGGAGCATATCGAACATCTATGACTCACTTTTAAGAAATGCAGAAAATATTGTCTGTCTTTAAATTCTATGAAGTCTCAGTTTGCTCTAAATGAGGGAAAATTGCTAGGACACGTGGTGGAAAAACAGGGGTTAAAGATAGATCCCAATAGGGTGGAATCCATCAACAACATCCCTCTATCGATAAATAAGAAATAAATCCATATTTTCTTGGGTGGAATCAACTTTTTGAGGAGGTTCAAACCCAATTATGCTAAGATAATTAATGAAATTATAGGGATTTTGAAGAAGGGTAGGGAGGTAAAATGGACTGAAGAAACTCGAGAGTCATTCTCAAAAATCAAAAGGGCATTCGCAGAAACTCCTATATTAGTCAGCCCTGACTACCTAAAACCATTTTTCATTTTCTCTTTTGCTTCTCCTCGTACAATGGTTGTTGTCTTATTGCATAAAAAAATGAAAGACATGAGCAACCAATAACGTTTTTCAACCATGCACTATGGGATGTTGAGTTAAAGTATAACATTTTAAAGAAGCAAGCCTATTCCTTGGTCAAGGCCATGAAGACCTTCAGAATATATGTCCTACAATCAAGAATAACATCTTATGTTCCTAAAACAGTTGTGAGAGACATTCTAGTACAAGGAGACAGTGAGGGAAAAAGAGGTAAATGGATTATTAAAATCCAAGAATATGACCTGGAGATCAAACCCACAAAGTAGATCAAGGGGCAGGAATTAGCTAAAATCTTGTCTAAATCAAAATGCCAAACCTTGGGTATAAATTTTATAACAGAGGAAGGAAAAATCCGAAGAGAAAAGGAGCAGAATAAGGTCAAGACTGCAACGCAAAACACCCAAATGAAGTATCTTGTGTCTCACTAGTATAAACATATAATCCATTATTTACTTTTTCTAAGCTTTCCATTCAATTTTGATAAAGTTAAATACAAGGCTTTGAGGCTACAAGCCCATAATTTTGTCATTCAAAATGGCCAACTGTATTGGAAAGACCCAGTGGGGATTTTTCTTTTATGCCTGGTTGAAGAAGAGATACATAAAGTGATGGATAAGTTCCATAATTATGTTGGGGGGGGGGGGTGTTGGTGGGGCATTATAGTTGGAGAGCTATAGGCAATAAAATTCTCAAAGAAGTTTTCTATTGGCCCAAGTTGTTTAGTTAGGTACACACATATATTCGCACCTTTGAGAAGTCCCAAATGTTTGTTGAAAGGCATAAATTAGCACATTTTACTTTAATCCTTATTCTTATTGAAGAACCTTTTAGATGGTGGGGTTTAGACTTCATTGGGGAAATACATCCACCCTCCAGCGGTCAGCATAAGTGGATTCTTACGACCACTGATTACTTCACTAAGTAGTCCCAACTAGGAATGCAACCGATGCCATGGTTATCAAATTCATGGAGAATATCCTTTCCAGGTTTGGTTTCCCAAGGAATATTATCATTGATAATGCTCAAGTTTTTAAATCTTCCAAGTTACTGAGCTTCTGCCAGAAGTATAACATCATTGTGGGTCACTCCACTAGCTATTATCCACAGGGAAATGGATTGGCTAAATCATCAAATAAAACATTGGTAAGGATTCTTAAGAAGAAAATATCATAAAATCATAAAAACTGGGATTCACAATTGATTTTTTCTTTATGGGCAAATAGAGTTACTATCAAGAGGTCAACTGGGAAATCTCCTTTTGAATCAGTGTATGGAAAAGCTACAATTTTTCCCATATAACTAGCAATGTCAATGACCAAAATTATATAGGATGTTGATGAAGAGCCAAATTATCTAACCAGGAGGATCAATCAACTTGTATAACTTAAAGAAACCATGGGGGAGGTGACTTAGAATCTAATTCAATATTAGGAAAATATGAAGACTTTGTTTAAATGAAAGGCAAACGACATAACCTTACAGCCAGGGGATTTGGTGCTCAAGTGGGATGTCAGACGAGAAGATAAAGGAAAACATGGAAAATTTGATCCCTTATGGATTGGACCTTTCAATATTGCTAAGGAAAAGGGGAAAAATACTTTCTTGTTGGAAAACTTGGATGGTGGAGTGCTTGAGATGCATGTGAATGGGAAGTTTCTCAAGTTGTACTTCCAACACTAAAGAGGTCCATTTCCACCTACTATACATACTGTCAAGCCATTGTATATACCAGTAATACTTTAAGTTTTTTATGTTTCTATTTTTGCTTTTCATATATTTGAATAAAATGAATCCATGCCTAAGGTCGTGGAGGTGGCGTAGTGGTAAAGTCAGCCTCGTCATGACGGACCGGTCTTGTATTTGATCTCGAGCAAGGTTGTAGCTTGTCGTGCAAGTAGTTAGTCTAAATCGGGCCAAGCCCACTACCTTTTAAGGTTGTGGAGGTGGCATAGTGGTAAAGTTGGCCTCGTCATGACGGACCGGTCTTGTGTTCGATCCTGAGCAAGGTTGTAGCTCTTCGTGCGAGTGGTTAGTCTAAACCAAGCCAAGCCCACTACCTTTTGGAGCGAGCAGGAGAAACGTGGCGGCTAGGGTTCCACAGTGAGCGGAGTTCGATTCTAATGGAGAGTGGCAGGGGAGGGAGCTTAGCTCCCTCCTACAAAGATGCAGTAGCCAGTGGAAGTAAATCACCAACTGGAAATAGTAAAAGTGATATGAACTATAGAATCAAGGACAATGAAAAGGAAACAGATGGGACCAGAACAAAAGAAAACAGCAGCACAAAGGACAAAGAGGAAGAAGACAAAAGTCTGCGTTCAAGAGACAAAAAACTAAAAGGACCTTGCAAACCAAAAGTAGAAATAACTCCTCAAGTAATATTAAATGATCCTGTTCTGCAAGAGCAAAGGGAACATATGGGAACCTATGCCATCATCTGTAAATACATGGGACTATGGCCCACTAAAAAGGTTTTACAGATGTGGATCAAGTATCATTAGAAGCCTAAAGGAAGCATTGACCTACATCTTGGGTCAAAAGGATTCTTCACAGTAGTGTTCTCCAACATCGAAGATAAAGACAGAATATTCGAAGGAGGACCCTATTTTTTTGCTGCAGTAGGTCTCTATATGAGAACTTGGAAAATGGACTTTGTTCAGAGAAGGAGACTTTCTCTTCTATTCCTGTGTGGGTAAGGCTCTACTCTCTACCTCTTGATTATTGGAAAACTGAATCGTTGACTTCCATTGGTAATAAACTAGGATGCTATGTCAAATCTTCTGAAGCCACAAGAAGGGGACAATATACCTCCTTTGCTAGAATCTATGTGGAAATAGATCTATCAGGAGCACTTCCGAGTGAAGTTATCCTGGAATTTTTGGATGAGGAGTGGGTGCAGGTGGTAGACTACAAGCATATACCCTTTAGATGTCAAAGATGCCATGAACATGGGCATTTGTTAAGAGACTGCCCTCTCAGCAAAGAAGATAACAGAGAAAAAATTAATACAACGAAGGACACTGAAAGCTTTCAGAAAGTGGCCAGTAAAGGAAGGGGAGGAAAAAAGGGATCAAAACAAAAAAATATTGAGGGGAAAAAAGGAAATCATAATAAGTTTAAAGTGCTAGAAGAGCCTGAAGAAATCACAAGAGAAAATCAAGATCAGGAGGAAGATGCTAAAGAAAAAGAAACGAAAGAGGACATAAATCACTCTCCGGACATTGACTCTCAAAAAGAAGCAATGAGAAGTGAAACAAAAATGGAAATGGACCAGGAAATGACGCAAAGTGAAACAGATCTGGAAGAGCACGAACTACAAGAAATCCTCGACAAGGAAAACTTGGATCTGGAAGGATTCCTAATGCAAGGAACCAAAGGAGGAATAGATTCTCTGCCTCAAGAAGAATGCAACAAAATACAACAATTGTTTTTATGGAAAACTCAGGAACAAGGACTAGAGAAAGGTAAAAACATCCACAAACAGGAGCACAGAGGGGTGAAAACAATGAAATTAAATCCAAGATTAGCCACCAGAAATCCAAGAAAGAAGAGAGGAAAAAAAAAGCAAAATGAGCTCCTGATGGAGTGTGGAAAGCTAATGACAGATTCAGGTAAGATGAAAGATCTAACCAGTTACTACTTTACAAATATTTAACTATGAAGTTCATATCATGGAATATCAGAGGTCTAGGTAGTAAAAGAAAACAAAGAATGCTAAGTAACAGAATGAAACTAGAAATGCCAGACATAATCTTCATTCAAGAAACAAAATGATTCATTCAGAAAATAAAACAAATCCATAACAAATGGCTCAGTAAATTTTAGTTTCTAGAAGTTAAAGCAGAAAACATAGCGGGAGGCATTCTTACTCTTTGGAACCCCCAAAAAGTCATCATTGTAGATGCGGAGGCAATGAGAAATTACTTATCAGCTATCATTTAGCCACTGGGGATGTCTGAGACCTTCTTGGTTACGAATGTCTATGGTCCTTAGAGAATAGATGAGAAACTTAGATTTTTGAACTCCCTGGTAGATCTCAGAAGCAGACATAAAGAAATCCCTTGGGTCATTGGAGGAGACTTTAACATGATTAAACGTCTTTCGGAAAAAAAGGAGGCACCAGAATCCTTAGTAGAGATTTAGTAGGATTCCATTCTTTCACAGAAGACATGAAGATGGTTGACTCTGAAATGCATAACGGTCTTTTTACTTGGAATAACAAAAGAGGAGGTAATGCTCAGGTTGCCTCCAAGTTAGACAGATTTTTGATCTCCGAGAAGTTGATGCTCACAAATTCATAAATATCTGCAAGTGTTCTCCCATTTGGAGGCTCTGATCACTGGTTGATTCAATTAGAAATCAAGGGAATTGATGCTCCCAAGAACAGACCCTTCAAATTTGAAAATATCTGGCTCCCCCACCCAGATTTCATCAGCAACATTGAAGAATGGTGGTCTGAAGATCTACAGATTCATGGCTCCAAAATGTTCCTCCTCCATAAAATATTAAAGCACATAAAAATCAAACTCAAAGAATGGAACAAGAAGGATTTTGGTAACATTTTGCAAACAAAAAATCTGTAGAGATCAAAATGCAAGAACTAAACCAAGCAATGATCGCGGAAGGTTTTGATAAATCCAAAAGTGAGCAAGCTGAAAAACTCAACCTTGATTGGGAGAATTTATGCAAACAGGAGGAAATTTTTTAGAGACAAAAGTCCAGAGTTCAATGGCTCAAATAAGGTGAACAGAACACTAGGTTTTTCCATCGTTCCACCACAGCCAATAGAACGCACAATAGAATCTCCTCAATATTGAATGAAGATGGGGAGCTTCAAACCACTCACAAGAATATCGACGCTGTGATGGCTCAACATTTCAAAGGCATCACAAATAAAAATAATCTAGACAGAGACCAACACATCAAGGAAATTATAAAGAATATTCCGAGGATGGTGTCTAGAGAAGATAAATTTAACCTAAACAAACCAGTAACCGAAGCAAAGGTTAGTACGGTGATCAAAGGGATGCAGAATGGCAAAACTCCAGGTCCAGATGGTTTTAACGTGGAATTTTTCAAAGCTTGTTGGAATGTTGTCAAACAAGATATTTTGGATGTGGTTGAGGACTCCAAAAGAAGCAGATCCATTATAAAAGCCCTCAACACCTCCTTCATCTCCCTGATCCCCAAATAGGACTCAACCTTGACTCCTGATAAGTTCAGACCCATTGCTTTATGCATTGTTGTTTACAAAATCATTTCTAAGATCCTGGCCAACAGACTCAAACCTCTTTTGCCTTCTTTGACTTCTGGGGAACAGTCTAGTTATGTGGAAGGAAAGAAAATCCTGGATAATATTATTCAGGCCCACGAGGTTGTTCACTCTCTCACTAGCAAAAAGCAGGCCGGTATGATCATGCAATTAGACATTGCAAAATCGTATGACAAGGTGAACTGGATTTACTTCAAAAAGGTCCTTTCCGCGTTTGAGTTTGAGCATGACTGGATCAGATGGGTTATGGCTATGGTTACTTCACCTAGCTTTTCAATTCTAGTGAATGGCTCGCCCTTGGAGATCTTCACTCCTTCCAGAGGCCTCAGCAAAGGAGACCCACTCTCTCCCTTTCTTTTCATCCTCATGATGGAAGGATTGGGTCGAACCATTAAAACTGCTAAAGTTTTATGAAAGATCAAGGACCTACAATTAACAGAGAATGGCCAAGCCTTGACTCATCAACAATTTGTGGATGATACCATGCTACGAGCTATCCCCACAGTCAAGGAAGCTATAGCGTACAAAAAAATCTTAAATGACTTTGCCTCGACTTCAGGTATGGAAGTCAATCTCTCCAAATCAAAAAAAAAATTCTTTAACACTAACATTGCTATTCAAAGGAACATCTCCAGAATTTTGGGCTTCAAAAGGGAGGTCCTCCCTTCAAAGTATTTGGAAATCTCCCTCACGGATAAACCAATGTGCAAGAGTATCTGGGAACTGGTTCTCAACAAGATGCAAGACAAGATCAAAAGATGGACTTTTAGAGCATTGAACCTAGCTGGCAAATTGATTTTGACGAAGGCAGTTCTTCAATCCATCCATAATTTCTTTTTATCAACCCTGCCAGCTCCCAAAGGGGTTTTATAGCAACTCAGGAACATTCAGAGAGACTTTCTCTAGGGCAAGGAGGAAACAAGAAAGAAATGGGCCCTCGTTTCTTGGGATAAAATATGTAAACCTAGAAGTCATGGAGGCCTAGGCTTAGACGATCAGGAGATTCTAAGTAATCTTTTAGGAGCCAAACTCTAGTGGAGATGGGTTAAATAACCAGGGGCGCAATGGGCTAAAACCTGGAAAGAAAAATATGCAAGCTCCTGGCAAACAAGTGATCTCATCAAAATATCAGGGAACATAAAAGGCTCTCACATCTAGAATAAACCCTGGGATAACAGAAGCCTAGTACAGAACAACAGCTTCTGGGAAATCAGAGTAGGAGAACAAGCTCTCTTCTGGGAAGATAAATGGAAACAAGAACCAATGTTGTTGAGGGAGGAATTTATGAGCATCAAGCAGGAAACTGATTTCCAAGGACTAATAAAAGTCAGGGATTTCTGGAATCTTCCTCATGACACTACGAAATGGAGAAGCTGGAGGAAAATAGAATGCAGAGGGGACGACCCCATAAAAGCAAAAACAGAAGAACTCATGAAAATTTTAGAACAGAGGAAGATCTTGGTCACAGATGGGCAGGATTAGTTAAGATGGGGACAAAACAAAGAAGGCATCTTTAATATCCAAGAAGCAAAAATAATTACCCTTAACCTAGCTCCCTGCATTTTGGCAAAGTCCTGGCAAAAAATTTGGAGCCACCAAGGATGGATGAAGATCAAACTGTTTATGTGGTTAGTTCATCACAAGAAAATATTAACTTGGGAAAACATCTAGAAGAGGGGGGTTATGGGGCCCTCTAGATGCCCATTATGTGAGGCTCAAGAGGAGATAATGGAGCATATTCTCAACAACTGTACCTATATCAACTGGTTGTGGGATTCTTTCAACATCATTTTTCAATAGACAGACAGAGATAAAGGTAGCATCATTAATACCCTGAACAAGTGGAGAAAAAACTTTTCAAAGCATGAGATCCTTAATTTGGGCTAGACCTTGACACCAAGATTCATTATCTGGAATGTTTGGAAGGAAAGGAATAAAAGAATTTTCAAGGATGAAAAAACTACTTCCCTTTTCCTGATGGAATTAATCTTAAAGCAGATTAAGGAGACCGTCTCCACCACTGTGCACAGTTATCCCTCGAATCCTCCCATTGTGCTCGTATTGAGAACTCTCAAGCAACTGGGATTGCATGAGATCATCCTCCAGGGTCTTAGCAAAAAAGAAAGAGTGATGGAAAGGGAAAAGGAATTCTGGCATCCTCCACCAAAAGGTTATCTGAAATGCAACATTGATGGGGCTTCAAAAAGCAACCTGGGGACTGCAAGTTATGGAGGTGTGTTAAGAGATGAAGAGGGAAAAATAATTTTCACTTTCCACTACCATTTAGGCAAAGCCACCAACAACATGGCTGAATTAATGGCGTTGGAACAATGTCTGGAGCTGCTTAAACTCAATCACAACTCAAATGTTCTCATCGAAGCAGACTCAAAGATCTCTATAAACGCAGTTAAGAAAATCAGCTATGGAACAGTGCAAGAAAGGGTCTCAAAAAAATGGAGACTTATACAAGTGTACCGGAGAATCCAAAAACATCTCCAGTGCCTTCAAACGGTTAGCTTCAATCATGTTCAGAGGAAGGCCAATAAACTTTCAGATCTACTGGCCAACCAAGGAGTGATTAATTCTGATTGCAGAATTGAAATGAAATGGCAAGAGATGCTTCCAAGCAGGCTAAAAGCTATCTGCGATGCTCAAGCAGCGAAGGACAAGGAAATTTATGATTTTTGGGCTCAAGGGGCAGGAAAGGATTCAATGAAGTTAATGAGATGGATATCATTGTTCATCGGGGTGAGTGTAATGGTCATCACAATTCCTTTATTAAGGGAGTGTTCCTCTTCCTTACTGGATTCCAGGTTCAGGCGAGGAGGAACAGCAGGTGCAGGAGGATTCCTGGTTCTTTAGGCAGCTGGAATATTCTGTTTTTTGGGTTTTGGAGAGCAAAACCACTTCATAGGTGGTTTTCTTCTGATCACACCGCTCTTAGTCGGGAAACGGTTTTTGTGTTTTCACAACAATCACAATCAGCATCCTACACGTGGCAGGGAGGTGGTTTGGGAAACCGCCCTTCATCACTCACTATCGTGAGTTCAGCTTGTTTAGCGCGATATAATTCTCCACCGTCAGATTTAGCAGAGTGGATCAACGGTCAAGTTTTATCGTGCAGCTTGGAGGTACATGATGGGAGGCAAGACAAATTTGGCAGCAATGTTGACCATGATCAGGAATATTCTCCGCAACTGGTGACAAAGTTTCCCTGACCGAAGAAAGTAGCATATAAACTTCCGGATCACCCAATTTTTTCTTTGGCTGATGTCAATACCACCCAGGGAGCGGTTTCATTGCAATCACACTGCTTTTATGTCAAAAGTGGTTTCAATTTTTCGACAGCGATGCCATTGAGAGCAGGACACGTGGTGGAGGGCCCGTTCCAAAATCCTCTCTCCCCACTCCCTAAAGGGCGATGACTTCAGGAGCATGATTTTCAGCTCAGTCATCCGATGGAGGAAGGGAAATCTTCACTCAGGATTGAACGAGCAGTTTGGTGGGGCCCCATCGCACGCTATTGTCCAGCTTTCTTGGTGGGTGAGATATGCCCCTCAATCGTTGGATCCAATTTTACACATCAATGGCAGCGATAGGTCGAGCAGGTTGGAGGCGATGTCAGTTAAATGGTGTGCTTCTCTCCTTTGCGATATTGTTTGGAGTCATTGGATAGGCCCCGACAGTTCTTCACTACAGTTTCTGAGGAAAGATTTGTTTTTCGACGGGTTTAGTGTGGGCCCCTCTTTGTTCTATGGTTTATGTGGGGCACGGTTATCTCCAGGTCTTGGAAGGATGGTGGGGCCCTTTTTTCTATTGCTCAGGTTCGTCCACTTCTTAGGTCCATTTTCAGCCTTTTCCTTAATAGCTTGGATGTGTTGAAAGGTTAGTTTTTTGTGCCGAGTCTTCTGCCTTGGCCCATTCTCGGGTCGTTTGGGGGACAGATCTCCTTCGCCACTTTTCAGAGTGGCTTTTTATAAATTTTGTATATTATTAATGGTAAAGAAGGTCCTACTCTTGATTCAGAAAAAAAAAAAAAAAAAAGAATAAAATGACTCCATGCCCAACGGATAGAAGGCTACTAGTTTGCAAGTTATCAGCACCTTACCAGCAAGGCACTGTCCCCAGTTGGAGACAATGCAGTCACCTATTACAAATTTTGTGTAAATATGTCAAATGATGTCAAATGGTGACCAAAGAGAGGAGCCAAAGTGAAAAAATGCCAAAGAGGAGAGAAAATATCAGAGGCTGAAATCACGAGAAGGAAGCCAAAATCCAAAGACTAAGTCTTAAAGCCAAAAGGAAAGTTGAAATCTAAAGGTAGGCCAAAATCTAAAGAGGAGTTTTGAAATTTAGGACTCTGTCACATCAAAACCCAATATCAGGAAGGCTCACAAGAAAAGGCCATTGAAACTCTTTTTAATCCCAAATTGAAAAACTTGTGATGAAGAGGGGATTTGATTTAGGTTGGCACTTGGTCACCGAGCATTCCAAAGTACCAGGGGTAACAGAACATGGCAGGACCTCAGAATATATGCCATCGGGACATCGGAGTTTTGGAACTCCTTAACAAACGTATCTTTTGGAAAGCAGTAAAATCTTGGAGGAAAGAGAAATACAAAGGAGACCTTTGAAAATCCAAAGACCCCAGGGACCTTTTCTCTATCCTCCAAAAAGACAATTGGCAACAAATACTTGGTTTCGAGAAGCTAACACGGCAGATTACGTCAGCTTGATGTGGAGGGAAAAGGACATGTGGTAGACGATTTCAGCGTTTTAGAGGGCCAAAAGGGACAAATCTGGGTGACACGTGTCACTAACCAGGAGGCACCACGTGGAGATGAGGACATCAGCATGATGTCACTTTGGAGGTCTACATTTCAGAGGAAGAGGTTATTCTAATTCTATTTTAATTTGCATTTGAATTATCTTCCGATGAGAGGGGCTTTGATATTTGTTTCCACTTGATCACAAAGACCTAAAAGGACCAAGGGCATAGAGTTGGGACCAAGCACTGAGAGTTGTGAGCCCATCGGAAGTGGGATTTTTTGTAGCCCAAATGTTAATTCCAATTTGAAAACCTTTGATGGTGAAGGGGCTCCAAAATCATGTGACAATTGGTCATGGCCATCTGAGGAACCAAAGGCGAAGCATGAATTACAAAGGGGAAATAGGCCCCCGACAGGAGCCCAAAGGCTTTAGCACCCAAGCACTGAGCTTGTGGTCACGAAACTCGGTCCCATGGGATAAACAGGAAGAGGGCCAATGGAAAAGGAGCTTGAATGCATCAGAACTTTACAATTTCAGAAGGTTATTTCTTATGAAGTTACGAGGATAGAAGGATCTGATATTGCTGCCCTATGCATTAAGCCTTTGGTCATAAACGATGGTCCCATGGTTGATAAGTGATAAAGGAGCTTAAGCAAGAGGGGACAAGGGCAATCAGGATTCTGTGTTTTAGTAACAATATTTTATAAGAGTTACAAGACATATTGGGTTATAATAAGTATGGCCTAGAGTGTTTGCATATGGAAGGGTCGACAGCTATGTTACAGAGTACCATTAACACCACCACAATTGATTGTTTCCAGTGCCAGAAAGGGGAATTCAAGAAGTTAAGGGGAGGAAGTGATAGGCATATCAGTTGGTAAATGCAAAGGAACACTATGGTAGAGACGTGGTCTGATCAAAGTTGATCACAAGAATTGGCATGGAGATATTTTGCAGTGACCATCATTCTGTTTTCCCATGTTTTGTATTTTGTAATTTCTACATTTAAAAGAAGTAATCAATCTTTTATGTAATCATTTGAATATTTCCACACCGAGATAGCTCGTCAATCATGTAGTAACATTATTCTGTATTTTTACATTTATATGTCAAAAAATGAAAAATAAAG